>WYDI02027559.1:0-28702 GCA_009867235.2 Psittacus erithacus | reverse complement strand
GGGGGGGGAAGGACAGGTTGTGGGGGGAAAACGAGCAGGCTACATGCTTTTCTAATTTACAACTAAGCTTAAACCACACCACCACCACAGAACAAGTGGCACTACTTTGCTTGAACACACAACAATGTTTCCCTCGGGCCCAGCAGCTGGGCTTTGATTCCAATCTCCCTCTTCAGTCCTTAAACGTTTATCTGAGCTTTTTCTACCTTCTGTTTAGAGATAGGATAGTTACTCCTAGCTTAGTATGGCTAAGATGAATACAAAAGAGCAAGGGGCATAGGAGAGAATCTCTGTTCCAGAGAAGTGCAGGAGAGTCATGCTGAACTGACTCACAGAAGAGAAACTCTTACAGGTGATCACAGCTGCAAATATTTGCATGCGTGATGCTGTGGGAGGAGCTGAAAACTCAGGAGATGCACACATTGTGTAACAGATCCTTTTCATCTGTTTCTGCTGAAGAGGCAAAATTGGACAAGGAGAGGCAGTGAAACTGAGGTGAGGCTGAAGAAGGGAAGATAAGCAATAAAAAGGGGGGGGGGAAGAATGGGATGCAATGACAACAGGATGAGTAAGTTGGAATGGAAAGAGAGGGAGGGAACAGACAGGCCCAGAAAACAAGAAATAGGCTGGGCATATACTAAAGAGACCCAGATTTAAATCCCATCTGTACTAGGAGAGTAGAAGTCTGCATAGGTGTTTCCCAGCTTTGAGCCTTTGGTTGCTCTGAGGATCACTGTTGAAAAATACTATTGGAACAAAAGAAAACATGATAGTGTTAACAGTAATTACAAGGGTAAAAAACCCACAAGACAGACATGTATCTACAAAGCTGAAAAAAGCAAATCAAACTGTAAAAGGGTGACTCTCGCCTCATTATCAAAAATGTGGGTGGCAGTTATTACGGGAAATAAAAGCTTGCATGTGAAACACTTTGGTTGTAGTTTGGCTTTGTTACAGTCTTTACCAGATAAACCTCTTAACCTTTATCTGCATCAGTTTTACTATACATTAAAAGTCCATAATACTCATAGAGTATATATGTAAAGATTGAGTGGGCCTGCTTCTTAAAATGCATGAAAATCCTCCAGTGGTTAGAGCTAAAGTAGAAAGTATTAATTAAGAGATTGACAAACAGACCAATGAGGAATGAGGAGTAGTATCAATTAAATAAATGCATAACCTTCATACAAAAGCCATTTTTAGTGTATTAATGGTGCATAACTGTCATCAAACTTTTGCTGGGTTGCAAGGCTGACCTTTTTTTCCCCATCCATGTAATAATTTGATTGCCTGTTTCTCTCAGTTTTCTTTACCATGTAGCATACCATCACTTTACAGGTATTATTTTATGAAAGGAAAAAACAGTAAATCAACTGATGGCACTTGAGGAAAAGACTGACAGAAACTTCACGTCTTGTGATTATAGACAGGAGACTGAATGTTTGCTATGGTCACTACTATGACCTGACACTACTTGTCTACCTTGGAAAAGCTGATATCCTCAGAGCTGCTTTTTGTATTTTTCTTTCTGATGTTCCTAATGTCTAAGCAATGGAGGCTGTTTGACAAGCTGCTTAATTAAAGAGCCCTTGCACTTGGGCTCCATAGCAAAAGTTTAAGCATCTTAAAAAGCAGCAAATGAGTACATGGGAAAGCTAAGACTCTAAAGTCTCTAAAAGAGGTCAGATAGCAACAGAACCCATGCTTTTCTGAAATCCTCCACAGACAGGCCAATGTTGGGCAATATTTAATTTTAAGAACAATAAAGTAATTTCCATCTGTTTGTATGGCTAATATTTCACCTGCTTAGAAAGGATGAGGTGCTAAGCGATTACTCAGAGAAGGAACTGAAAAGAAATTAAGAACGGTATTATTAACGATGCTCAAATTTATCTCTTTGGTCCCTCCCCAAATCTCTTGACCTAATCCACTTTTACACTAAGGCAGTGCAACTTTTTGATCACAAACCAGCTGAAAAAGTGCTGAGCCGTTACTCAAAACACTGAATCATTATTTGCAAAGAGTCAGTTTATGGCTTCTAAGTTGTGGTCATGTATCACATCTTGTGCAGCTGGACCAGTGTAAAAGCTGAATGCTCCAGCTGTCGGCTGCTCATGGTATAATTGCTTTCTAACCCTTTCCTCTCAGAATAATCAGAGTTTAGCATGTTTAGCAGGAGGATTTTTCTAACCTGGCTTGTTTAGCAACAGCTTGGCTAGGGAGAAATTACACATGTAGTTAAACTAGCAAAGGGGTGTGGTAAAGTACTCTTCAGTGGTAGAGCAAAAGAGAACAGCCAGCAAAGTTACATCTTCACTCAGCTCACCTGGAATCTAAGCAGCACTGGAGACTTATAGTTGAGCTGTTCTTTGCAGCAAAAGTAACTTCACACAAATCAATAGAGCCATTAATCACATCTCTTTGAGTAGCAGGTACAGTCTGACCCACACCAGCTACTGTTGTTGACAGAATAATACCTTGTCATGCAAAGGCAGCTGTACATTGGCTGTTCCCAAAAAGAAAACCTTACAGGCTCACCAACAGCTCCACACAAAATACATTAACTTAGTTCCTTGAGATAGGTACCAGATAAACAAGTCTAGAAACCAAAGTGCTCTGGATGTCCATAAAAGAAACACTGCCCAGGAAGCTTCTCTATGCAGTAAAGTTATTTTGAGGATCCCTTCTACAGATGAGAGGACAATTCCTCCTCTAAAACATTAATCCTGTGAGCAATTTGATAAGACTGATGACCGAATTGTCACTCATTCACATTTCAGAGATAAGTATCTATTCACCAGAAACTAGGTTTATTGCATAGAGGCGAGAGAAAGCTTGCCAGGTCTTAATGCCTTTCAGCCATTACTGGCAATGCTGTGACTGTGCCCTAATGTGAAAGGCAGTTTGTCACATTACCTCCACTGGTTTCAGGTTCCTTTGCTTCATGTGCTCCATTAAACGTATCCACTGAATAAAGCAACAAATATTGCATTTTTCTCTGCCCACTATTTAATCTGCTGTGTAGAAACGTTATTAATCAAAAGGAGGGTGTTACAAGCAAACCCATCCACATTGAAGCACTAATACACAACTAGACAGAGCCACTGGTTTTCTTTTGTTTCTTAAGTGGTGCAAACAGTGAGTTTTTTCTCAAAAATTACTGAGAAAAAGTATTTTGTGGGAAAAAGAGTTTCATTATGCATCTTGAAGAGGAAAAAATATTCCAGGCAATACTAAAATAATCAATATTGAGTGGATGTATCTACCCTAAAATTCCTCCCACACACACACACTGCTCTCATAAATATCTGCAGTGCTATCAGCTCTGGAGCCTCAACACAAGAGGGATGTGGACCGGCTCGAGCAAGTCCAAAGGAGGGCTATGAAGACAAACAGGGGGCGGGAGCATCTCTCCTATGAAGAGAGGCTGAGAGAGTTGGCGTTGTTCAGCCTGCAGAAGAGAAGGCTCAGGGGAGACCTTATAGCAGCTTCCAGTACCTAAGGGGGTTAGTGACACAACCCTGGAGGTCTTCGAGGCCAGGGGCTTTGAGCAACCTGGTTTAGTGGAAGGTGTCCCTACCCATTGCAGGGGGTTAGAACTAGATCTTTAAGGTCCTTTCCAACCTTAAGCATTCTATTATTCCATGGTTTTGTGATCAAGTTAAAAGTTTAAAACATTAATTTTATTAGAGACAAACAAGCTAGTTTACCGTTTAAGTTTCTCTAACTGCAGCATTATAGCAAATTTAAACATTTTCCTAGAGATATATATATGTGTATATTATATACTGTATACTATATGTATTACTGCATGGTAAACTCTCTAGCATTGACTGGACTAGCTTGTAACTTAAGACAGGTTTGTACAGGCCAGTTAAAAAGAACTATACTTTCAGACTGAGAGTCTGATCTTCCTGAATTCACTGTGTGACAGCCTACCAATGATCCCAAAGCTCTGCAATATTCTGGGCAATTTCTTTTGGTTCTTGATACTTTTGCTTCTCATATAAAACACTCATGACATTTCATTGGAAGATTTTTGTATAGAAAAGCTGAGTTTGAAAACATCAAATAAGTCTGTGAGGAGTTCCAATTCTATAATGATGAGGTTCATCAAACAACAGCTTTTGCTCAAAGGAGACACTACCTGTAGTTCTCATCTGTATTCACTTTTACTATTCTAATACTACTACAATTTTTTTTTTTCAAATTTCCCTTTATGCCCCTTTTCTCCTTTTTATCAGAGAGTTGCAATAGAGTTACTTTTTAAACAAGACTTTCTATTATCATAGATTTGATTAATTTTCCTCAGATTTCATGTATATTTTACTAAGCAGTTTCCCTTTCTGAGCTTCCTAGCTTTAATGGAAACAAAATGCGTCTTTTGCCCAGAGAGGTTCTGGAACCTCCATCCTTGGAGCTATTCAAAAGCTGACTGGACATGGTCCTGGGCAATTAGCTCCAGATATCCCTGCCTGAGCAGGGGACTTGGACAAGATGACCTCCCTTCCAAACTAGACGAGCCTGTGATTCTTTAAAATTGGAGAGCTAAACTAACAGCCAGGTTCAACTACACATATCATAGGTCTTCATCCACCTACTAACACGACAAGCAGCCAAGCACTAACCAAGTCAATATGTGGCAAGACTGTAAAGCCTGCCCTTAACTTATATTGATAATTGTTCTCCTTTAACTGACATAATATTCAATATACTGTTGTTGAATGTAGCAATAGTAAAATTAATGCTTTGAGGGCTACAGTGTGATTGAGTCTTAGTCAGATAAACTGAACTCTGACCTACTAGTATATTATAGGCCCTTACACCACTCAGATGCATAGGTCACAATCTCACTCTGTATAAACCTCTATGTAATTATATTACAAGCCATTCTTGTATATATTAAGATCATTCCAACAGATAATTAGAAAAAAAATCAATACAAGCCTGATTCTATGACTTTTAAAACAAGAAAGCTACTGATTTCAGTCAGTGTCGTCTGTAAGGAACACTGAATTATACTCTACACTTGCAATATATTACCACTAACTATAAATCACATTTAGTAAATCACAAGTTTCCAATGTTATGTCTTGGAAAGGATGCATTTTTTTTGATGTGTATTCCTTTGCAAATCATATTTCTTCAGCCTTTTTGATCAGTAGCATTCAAAATCCAGAATCTAAAATATGACCAACATGCACAAAATTCCATTACAGTAAGTATCTCTATAGATATCCATCATGTATCTATCTAAATTATATATAATATCTAATATCTGTAAATACAGATCCACACATATGTATAGTACAAACATCTACAGGTATCTGTTTTATAAATATCATGGAAAATACTTAACTGTAAGTTTTAGACTGCTAATGGAAAATGAATTCTGCTGTATTTGAACATGTGCAACATTTAGCTTTAACAAAACACATGCCTGAGAATGCTGAAACAATTAAAGAGCTCCATTCTTTAGATATCCCTATAAGAATAACAGGATCTCATTATTAAAGTAATAGCCTTTTTATTACTCTTTCTCTAGGACTTTTCTACAATTCAGTATACTTTTCTGTGAAAACCTATGTAGAGAGCATTTAAGAAAATATAAGAACACAGCATATGAAAGTTTCCATAGAATTACATAAGGGTAATTTACTTCTTTCACACAAAGGACAGAAAATTGAAGAGGAATTTAAAAATACAGTCACAATTCCACAGAGCAGGGATAAGGATTCCCATATTTTCTGTACAGCGCCAAGCATGCTATCATTTCCTAAGAAAGTAAAGAAGTAAATCAGAAACTAGAATTTTCAAAGTTTTTCAGGTGTGCCTACTTCAGTAGCTGTATGACTTCTATATAATGCAGAGCTCCTGCAAAGTCAGCAGCAATTAGGAAAACTCAGAAGCATGTCGTACTAGATTCTGAATCAGAAATAGTCTTATATAATGTAATAATTCACTTTAGAACCCAACAGATTTTGAAATACTTCAGATAAGCAACCACAGATATTCATGACCACACTCATAAAGCAAGCCTGTCCACTTTTCAGTTTACTTGCTTTATGTTTCGTTTGCTTACCTTATCTTAACCAATCTGCATGTAACATTTTATTTAAAGCTACCGTTTTAAAATGGCTTTACAAACATGATTTTCCCATTTATACATTACAACGTAAGGATACTTCTCAATACAACCATGATCACAACCCACATTTCATTTACACCTTATTAGATATCTTACTAAAAAAAGGAAAGAAAAGATGAAGGAGCTGCTGACTTGGATCTTAGTTTCTTAAGTCAAACAGTAGCTCTTGAAAACTTGCTAGTTGCCTCTGATGACCAAAGCAGTCTTGCAGCTAGCTAACCTTATTGTTTTCAGTGTTTAAGGTATTTCCTACAATAAGCATAAGCAAATACAAACAAATACTATGGTATTTTATTTTTTTTTAGCTTAGGAAAAATTGAATCTTTCATTTTGTCAACACCATCATTAGTTGTCAGAAGCCACACTAAATTTATTTCATATCCTTCTACCTCTTTGGGTGCACGGTCACTATGTCTATACAAAAGAAATTTTCGTTAACTGTTTTTGGAAAAATGCTTTGCTTTATTTCCTACCTGAAGGATGTAGCCTCGAACATAGTCTCGAAGTGTCCAGCCTAAACCATGTAGAATATGCAAAACCTCCTCTTGCTTCAGTACACTGAAGAGTCGGTCAAGTAGTATCTTCAGTCTTACAGGCACAGCCTGAGTACCATAGAGCATCAGGCTGCTGATGTCAAACACAACGTTGGACTGCACAATCTCCACTTGGGTTGGGTGGTAGAGGTGCTGAGTACTAAGCTTGTCCAAGGCTGAAAGAAAAGAGATTAAGTATAAGAACAGAGCTAAAGGAAAGACAAGAAAATAATTCCAAAGAATTATCTAAACACATCAAATTTGCAGATGCACTTATTTTCCACAGAAATATCACCTCTAGGATTCATATAAGGAATCACAGAATGGTTTCATTTGGAAGGGACTTTTAAAGGTCATCTAGCCAAATCGCCCTGCAATGACCAGGGATATCTGCAACTAGAGGAGGCTGCTCAGAGCTCCATCCAACTTGACGTTTCCAGTAACAGATCATCTACAACATCTCTAGGCAGCCTGTTCCAGTGTTTCACCATCTATCCTCTTTTAATTTAAAACCATTACCCCTTTTCCTACCGTAACAGGCCCTATTAAAGTCTGTTCCCATCTTTCTTATAGGCCCCCTCTAAGTATTCAAAGGCTGCAATAAGGCCTCCATGGAGCTTCTCATCTCCAAGCTGAATAACCTTAACTCTCTCAGCCTTTCCTCATTGGAGAGGTGTTCCATCCCTCTGATCATTTTTGCGACTCTCCTCTGGATCTGCTCCAACAGGTCCATGTCTTTCCTGTGCTGAAGACTGCACAATTGGATTCAGTATTCCAGGTAGGGTCTCACTAGGGCAGAGTAGAGGGGCAGAATCACCTCCCTTGACCTCCTGGCCACACTTCTGTTGATCCACCCCAAGGTACGTTTTGCTTTCTGGGCTGCTAATGCACTCTGCCGGCTCATGTTCAGCTTTTCAGTCACCAGTCGCTCCAAGTCCTCCACCACAGGGCTGCTCTCAATTCCTTCGTCCCCCAGCCTGCACTGATAACAAGGGTTGCCCCGGCTCAGGTGCAGGATGTTGCACTTGGCCTTTTTGAACCTCATGAACTTCACATGGGCCCACTTCTTGGTCTCTCTGAATGGCATCCATCCTTCAGGTATGTCAACCACACCAGTCAACTTGGCATTATCTGCACATTTGCTGGGGCTGCACTTGATGTCTATGTCATTGATAAAGATATTAAACAGTGAGGAACACCACTTATCACTGCGTGATTCCTCTTCACAGACGCGGTTTGAAACAGGTCTAGTTTCCAAAAGTCACAATTAACTCTAATTTCTGCAATAAAAGGGTGTTCAGGTGAACCCCAGAGACTACAATACTCATAAGATCACCAAAAATTACAACAATTTATGATTAACTGATAAACATGACTGAGGCGATATAGAATTATTTGGACTGTTAAAGGTTTAAAGACTTAATATCTGAGGAAAAAAAGAAAACACATACACCCTAAACTCCAGACTTTTAAACATGTTAAAAATTAGTCCCCTGGTTTACCCTAAATTCTGTCATGAATTTACTGCTACTTGAGCTGGTTAGTTTGCTTTACCCTTCTATGTAAATTTCATGTTATTCACTGTGATATGAATAATTTAGAGATGAGGGGAGGGGTGATTTGCAGGATGAAGGTAATTCTTATCCCCTTGTGATGTTAAATATGATGGAATTGCATATGACATCACACGCTTTACTGAGTATCAATGTTTAAATTTAATTTGCTTTTCATTTTATAGACTATGTTGCAGCACCTAAGCTTCTCACTGCTATTTTAAACAAAACTTTCTGAGCATTTGACATGATTTTATAGGGACTTCTCCTCCTGTACTTTGGTTTCTTCTTGGCTTATGGTCACTGGAGAGTTCATGTACTCTTGATAAATTGCTTTCTTATACCCAGAGCGCAAAGGCCCTTATCATTTACTTGCTGGCTTCATTCAACACATTTACTCCAAGGAATACTTTTTCAAAGAGTTCTGGTTTCCTCATACTTCATTTCTTTCAACTGATTTGTCTGATCTTTCCTAATCTAGTGGTTAAGTCAACTTTGAATAAATAACTTTAAATATTAATTTAACATTCAGAAAAGATAAGGAATTGGCAAGCCTAGAGTCTGCAGTCCTATGTCTCTCCACAGGACATTTATACTGCAGAATGTGAAGGGTGAGATTTTTCTTCCAAAAGCTATTCTTCCAAAGTACTTCAACTACATAGGCTTCATGATGTGGGACTGATTTATTTACACGGTCTAATGAATGGGGTGTGATTGAAGCTTAAACAGGTCAAACACTTTCCTACATTTTTTTTTTTACCCCCTTTATGTGTGATTTTTTTCTAACATGTTTATTTTGCTTCAACTGCAATAGATGCGTCATCAAAATACTCATCTAGGAAAGCCTAGAAAATTGATTTTGTCACTGTGCAGCTGTGCTGTGCTGTATGTCTGCTACCATGTATACATATACCTGGGAGGGCAAAGCAACAATTTGGAAGGTGTAAAATAAAGTAAAATGTTAGTATTTTTTTAAAAAAATACTATTACTCACAATAAGAATTCTGCAAATACTATTACTGTTAACAGATGATAGAACAGATCTTCTACCAGACTATCAAAATAACTAAGCAGTACTGGATTACCTTGAGCTTTCGTCCTTCAGTCCAACAGAATGAGAAAAGTGTCTGAAGAGGTTAACTGACTTCTCTAAGTTTACACAAATTCAGACCAGACTCAACACCTGAAGGAATATTTTCTGAATACTCAATGCTTTTTAATCAGTGTGTCAACTGTATGTCTAATATATCTTAATATATATCTTAATACTTGGTTTTGTTTCTCTTTACTTAAGAATAAAACCTATGCCTGCAACTTCTTCCAGCAAAAGAAGACGTGGCTTGCTGAAGACTTTTGAGGTTATGATTCTACTTTGGCCCAAGTCATAATGACTGTAAGACATCTTTATCTAAAGACTATTGGGTGGATTATAAAACTAATAGCTAGAATGAGATTACAAAACTCTGTGGACATTTAACCACTTCATGCAATGTGACAACTCTAAAGATAATAGCTTTGGAAAAGCCGAGACAGAATAGAAGTGAAAAAAGAAATTAAAAAGGTCCTTTTAAATTACTAAGCACACTTTTTGACCAGCAGACACAAAATTTTCACAATGTACCCTGTACCATTCCATTTATCTGCAAAATTATAGACATCCACTTCTCAACACATACACACAAATAAAAGATAATCTGGTGTTGTCTTAACGTCCCAGGTGACTGAAATTAGCTCCAATTTTGAGATGTGCCTTCTTTTGCATATTATTTAATAAACAAATAACCAGTGGATTTTATCCTTTTGACGTACAAGTCAGGATATGCACTAAAATCTGAAATTTATTATGCAGTGAAGCATGTATTTTTGCATGGGTGTGTGAGAACATTTGCAAACTAAAGAGAGACCTCATGCTATGGACAGAAAAGAAAAAAGGGAAAAAGTTGTACATGAAGAAAAAGGAAATGCACTTGCACCCATAGGAGAAATAATAGTATGGTAAGCGTCTCACATTCTTTCAGACCACCGACTATTGAAACTCCTTGCACTTGGCTGGAGAATGAAACTTTTCACTGTGATTTGCAATTTATAAAAAATATTCTGTATCTTTAAAAGAGATTGCTAAGGAAATAGTTGACAGACAAAAGTTACTTTTTGTAGAACTTCTAATTGATTTCTCTTCTTTTTCTGATTTCTCTTTCTCTTCATCATTAGCGAACTAAAGCTGGGGTTCTAAGTGGATTCAAGATTCCACATATATTGTTAGGCGTATACCTTTTCAAATAAGCGATAAGAGAAGAATCTAAATCTTGGGGCTTTTTTTCTGTAAGGATAAGAGTTTTAACCTTAGTCTTGCTAAATCTCACAGTATACAGTTGTATTCTGCTGTCCTGAATTGCCCATCTAATATCATTTGAATAATGCATTCCTTACTATTTTCTGTTCTTAACTATTGGTTGTTTCCATAGGATAATGAACAATGCTGTGCTTCAAAGGTGAATACATTCAATGGTATCTGCAACAGTGTATGATTCTGTAAGTGTTTAGGAAGAGTTCGGGATGAAACATGCTATATAGTAGAATGAGCTTTATCATACCTGAAAAATGACATAAATAGATGTGTCCTTATTAAGATGATACCATAACTAAACATCCTAAACCACACACTAAAAGTCCCTTTCTGGTGCAGTATGAGGTATTAACTCACACTTCTTACACTTTCAGTAGGCTCAAAAGTTCAACCAGAAAAATCTTAACATGTTTGTGAGTTTTTGGTTTTAACCTGCACAATCTTCTCCAAAAACATGACTGAAATGGTCTCAGATGATTAAGTTAAGAAGGCTGCCTTTAACAGCACCACCCCAACAGTCTGATATTCTTCACCTCGTGTGAGTGGAAAGCTATTCACTGATAGAAGAAGAAGAGATCTAAAGGTTCTTAAAATCGCATACTTTATGAAGTAATGAAAATTTTTGTGCAACAGCCTAAAATGGCCCTTGTGTTTTACTATAAAAGCCTAAAACTGGGTAGTTTTCTGTGGTGAATTCTAAATTTCAATTTTTTTCTTTTTTTTTTTTTTTTTTTTTTTTTCTCTCCAGAAATTTTAATTATTAACCCGGGGGGGGGGGGGGGAGGGAAGCGGGACAGGAGAAATTATGATAAAAAATTAGATGCTACAAAACATTGCCTTCAACACCCCAAGATTTCTCACTGGATAATTAGAACAGGAATTAGAAACTTTTCAGCACTGTTTTTCTTACCTAATTCTGAAGTATCAAGTATGCACCATAATAATGTAGATAACTTAGATTATTTCAGTTGAAGGGGACCTACAACTATCACCTAGTCCAACTGCCTGACCACTTCAGGGCTAGACCAACAATCAAAGCCTGTTATTAAGGGCACTGTCCTAATGCCTCTTGAACACTGACAGGCTTGAACACCTCTCTAGGAAGCCCTTTCCAGGGTTTGATCACAGTCTCGGTAAAGAAATGCTTCCTAATATAAATCCTGAACCTCCTATGTTGCCTTATCCTCTCTTTACCTTCCTGAACATAAACAAAATCTTCCAGATTTTACAGGGACTCTGCTTAGGATAATCTGAATTGCAAAGAGAATTCTGAAATTGCTACGATGTCAATCTTCATACTACAGCCTGAAGTATTCCTACTATGCAAAATTCCAGCAAAAATCTGACATATTTATAAGAAATCAATGAACAAACTTTTATATCTCATTTGTGGTTTCTTGGAGTTTGCGGGGGGTGGTGGTGATGATGCGGTTTAATGTAATAAAACAGGGATGGGAAATCTACTTCACCATTTATATTTTACTGGTGTTTTGGGAGCCTGTGTAATTCAAAGAAAATTAAGTGCAAAAGATAGATAGTTTAAAATGAGGCTCAAATACTTGTTCAATTTATCAAAAGACAGAAAACAAAAACAAAATCTTTCATTTCATCTATATCTCTGTGGTCAGTTCATAGGCTCAGCTATACAAAATAATTCACCGACCTTAGCCTTAGACCCCTTCCGTCATGATTCTGAGTGATTCATTTTTTGTTAAGCAAAAGAAATAAAAGTATGCTGTGATTAATTTTGTACTTTAAAGGTCTCATGTTGTTTTTTGGATATCTACAATAAAAGCATGACATTTTGCCTTTACAAAATATAAAATATTTTTAATTTTCCTAGTTTTAATGAAATTAGAATTGTAAATACACATACCTCTTGCTAATGTCCTGATCCTAGATTAATATTTAGGTACCCTAGAGAGGGATGAAAAATTCTAGTGGAACCCTTTCTCTCAGATGAATTGCCTGGCTGCATTTCTCAGGATACCACAAAGAAGAGTCAGTAAGTTGCAGTGGAGAAGTCATTCTGGATCTCATTTCATTTCTATTTTAAATTTGGGCTGTGCAATAGTCCCACTGTAGATTTTCTGACATGCTCTTTAACCAGTTCTCTAGCTAACCAAAAAGGCATACAGTTGGAATGCATACACATACACAAGACAACACAGAATTTTATAAACATTATCACCTTTCCAGATTACTAGATTTGTTCAAAAGTCAACAGGAAAGTGAAAAAGAAATTTTATGTAGTGTCCAGACAATAACAGAGAGCTTTCCAAACATTTTTTTAATCTAAGTAAGTGGGCCACTTTTGATAGCAAGAGAAACTGAAATTAGCAGATAGATTAAATGTACAACATCGACATAAAAAGATTCCATAATACTGTTGCAACAACGGCATGTTGAGCATGGTAAACCAGATACAGTATTAATAATGGCAATATGGAGCTTCACATTTCAGAGTTCAAGATTTTTTTCTGGCACCAAGTTTGCTGATGACATCAAGCTGTGTGGTTGGTCAATATGCTGGAGGGAAGGAATGCCATCCAGAAGGACCTGGACTATGTCAAGAGGTGGGCCTGCACAAACTGCATAAAGTTCAAAAAGGCCACGTGCAAGGTGCTGCGCCTGGGTCAGAGCAATCCCAAGCACAGACAGAGGCTGAGCAGAGAATGGACTGAGAGCAGCCCTGAGGAAAAGGACCTGGGGGTGTTGGTGGATCAGAAACTGCACATGAGCCGGCTTCAGCGTGTGCTTGCAGCCCAGAAAGCCAACCGTATCCTGGGCTGCATCAAAGGAAGCATGACCAGCAGGTCAAAGGAGGTGATCCTGCCCCTCTGCTCTCGTGAGACCCCACCTGCAGTACTGTATTCAGCTCTGGTGCCTCCAACACGAGGGACGTGGACTTGCTCAAGCAAGTCCACAAGAGGGCCATGAAGATGTTCAGAGGGCTGGAGCACCTCCTCTATGAGGAGCTGCTGAGAGGCGTAGGCTTGTTCAGCCTGTAAAAGGCTCTGGGGAGACCTTAGAGCAGCTTTCAGTGCCTAAAGGGGGACTATACGAAATATGGAGAGGGACTTTTCACAAGGGCATGTAGTGACAGGACAAGGGAGAACAGTTTTAAGCTGACAGAGGGGAGATTTAGATTGGACGTTAGGAAGAAATTCTCTGTAAGGGTGGTGAGACACTGGCACAGATTGCCCAGAAGCTGTGCCTGCCCCATCCCTGGAGGTGTTCAAGGGCATTGAGCAACCTCATCTAGTGGAAGGTGCCCCTGCTCATTGCAAGGGGATTCAAACTAGATAACTATATGATCTTTAAAGTTCCTTCCAACCCAAACTATTCTATGATTCTTTTCATCAGGAACAGAAGGTAGCTCATGAATGACTAAAATGCTGGAGAGGCAGGTAAACTGCTGCAGACATAAAAGGTGGCCCAAGCTAACCTCCCTCAAGATGCAGAGTTAATAGCACCTGTAACATGGTGTAATATGGTGCATTTTGTATGTGGAAAAAATTGCTCTTCAAATATATCATGCTTAGAAGGTGACTAAGGACAAGAAAACTTGCCAGTGCCTACTGAATGTCTCACATATTCTCATAATCTACAAAAATTATTCCATTCACCCTGGCATAAGTGCACAAAGCATGGGACATTTACATTTATACAGGTGGGTGAACATCCTGAATCAGTCTGGATATAAATTCCAGCATGGCATCCTTTAGTGATCCCCATTTCACTTCCATCTTCATCCCTTCCACAATTTAATCCAGATAGAAGAGAAATACTCACTAAGACACTGTAGGTTTCAAAAGATCAGGGAAGGAAAATAAGTCAGGCATATTCTAATTCACAGGCAAACCCAACTTTTCCTTCTGCCTTTTACTGTATTTAAGAGCTAATAATGGAAACCATTTGCCAAATGCACTTAGTCTCTGACAGAGGGACACATATGTGATCATCTAATTTACAGCTTGCATGTACAGATGTTCACACTTAGTAAAAGGATTCTTAACAGCATTTTAAAATTAAACATGTGTTGATAATAGGTGTTTCAAACCCAAACAACGCAGCAACTAAACTGATAAATGTCTTCATGCCTCACCATGCCTCCTGTTCTAACAACATTTTCATAACAGATCAAAAAAAAAACCCCAAAACCCAGCACTTCAGTTGCAAGTACACAAAATAAATGTTATTAAAAAAATGGCTGAATTAAAACTTTCATTAAATCTTCTATGATCTGATTCCAAGTTGAAACAATTAGATTGCTACTAAGTTTATGTAGCCGAAAGCAGAACCACAGTTTGCTCACAGACATTGCTTGCTGTCTGCAAATTTTTTTTCATCCCTCTGCAAAACTTTGAACTCCATCCAGCTTTGACACACTGCCTCTTCAGTTAATAACTATCAAGTTTCCCCTTGTCTCCTGTCTACTTTTCTTTGAGGCAATTGCGCACTCAGCACCCCGAGATAATAACACACATCTATAAGATAAAAGCAATGGCATTAATGTAATTGTCTGCCTTTCTCTCTTTAGCCTAATCTTTTTTTTTCCTTCAGTTTTGACTGCCTCTGTGACACCTGTTTTTGTCTCCTCTGATCCTACGACAGGTTTTCCGCTGACAAGGTTTTTGCCTGACAGAGATTCTGCCAGACAAGAACATAATAAAATATGAAGAGCTGCTTGTCAGAATTTCTGCCAATGCTCACATGAAAAAAGGGAAAAAAAAAACAACCAACCCCCCAAAAACTCCTGACTTTTCTTTTAAAGGGGCTCTGCACTGGTCACTTCTGACCTGTCAAGAAAACAGCCTTCCTGGCCAATTCCTGCAAGCCAAACAGGTGTTTTCTTTTATGTTCTCTTTCTATACAAAAGCCTTTTTCTTCAATAGTGGAAAACATGATTACACAGGAAAAGAGGGAGAAAAAAAAAACCAAACCAAAAACCAAAAAGAACAAAAGAAGTGCCTCAAAATGCTTTCTCCTAAAAATGAAGGTTAGACCTCACTTTGCATACTGGTACCCTGTGAGTATGTTTTTAATTGAAATTTACTCCTTAAATAAAGTGGTAGGCTTTTTCTCCCTCCTCCTTCTTGATAGCTACTGTGTTCAAAGGAACAAGCTGTAAAGGATCTTCATTCCAAGTTCTCAGGAAAACAACTAGGGTACTAGACACTTTCTGCATGGCCATATTACATGACTGAAGACACCTGACAGCAGGGACCGTGTTAGGGAAAATGAGACATCACATCATCTCTTCTGTAGCCTTTGGACCTCGCCATCCTCTCCATCAGTCTGTGCATTTGTGCCTATGTGAAAATGGATTTTAGCACTGATGACTACCCTGACGGAGAAACACATTTAAATGAATAAGGTGAACATCCCAACACACAGCTGCTTTTGTGTGTGTTGTTTGAGACAACAACTGTTGATCAGGCCATGGTTTCACTGCTCTGAGTGTACTAACTGGTTTTCATTGCACTATCCACCCTTCCTGGAAACCTCTGCCCTGCATTCTCAGCCCATGGGTCCAGGAGCCCTACTAAAGCTCAGGCCTAGACTTTCATTCCCTTCCTAAGGTATCTCACAGAGGAACCTGTCTATAGCCCTGTCTTCTAGATGATCCTCAAATGCATGTTGCAGCCTGGTCTTCAGCCCTGTCTCTGGCCTCACTTTCTTTTGTTCCTGATTGGAACTCCTGAGTGGACTCTTGACCTGACTCATTCCCTTGCAATACCTAAGGTAGTCAAAAGACTCAGTTTACCAGCACTTGGTCCTTTCTACTATGAGCAGACCTTGAGGAACTGTGCCCATGGTGTAGGCTTGGCCAGTGCTGGACTTGCCCTTGACTACTGGCTCAGACCTCTTTGTTGAGCAGCTCTGCTTCTGCTGTTCCTTGACACACGGATTGACAGTGTTATTGCCGAAACTTGCAATTTATAATGGAAGCTACTAAATTAATGTATCTCTTTCTATTACCTTTACTAGTCGTCGATCTTCTAGCTTTCCTACCTCTTGTCTCCAAAGCCAAATGCCTGCTTTCTATTAGCCATTAACACCATATTAAAAATATTCTCTCCCTTAATAAGTGAGATAGATGTGAGTTACTATGTATTTTAATAGTCCTAAATACCATCTGGTTAACACACTATACACACTGAGACAGAAGCACATTTGGGAGTTATGGACTGTGGTCTGGATTTGGAGGATTTCCATCTTAATCCAAATGCACCTCAAATTCCATTAACTGTATTTCACAGATTACAGAAGTCTAGGTTGGAAAAAGTTTCTGCAGATTGTCTGGTGCAGCCTTCTACTGAAAGCAGGGCCTCAGATTAGGTTATCTCTGGCCCTGTCAAGCTGAGCCTTTGATATTTACAATAGGGGAAATTCCACCACTTCTCCAGGCAACGTATTCCATCTTTTATGAAGCCTTGAAAACTAATGAAAATACAACAGGCACTGCCCACCTGTTAATATCATTCTGTTAGGATGGAGTACTGCGTTGTAGAGGCATTTCACAAAAGCGAGCCAAGACTGTGGTGGTGTTTCAATCTAGGCTGTAACTCTGCTTCAAGTCTATGAAACGCTCTCCCACTTGTGCTAAACCACATCTGCTTTTCCAGAAAACCTACTGTGCTAAAGTTGCTGAAAGCAGTTCAGACCCTGGGAAGACTGGTTCATACAGCTAGTTCCACCACTTGTAAACATCAATTTCCGCCACCCAATTCATGTACTGTGACCATTTCACAAAGCTCCCGTTAAATATACTTCAGAATAATTGACTGTAATCAATTATAATATAATGAGCAGTCTCTGAGACTCATTATACATTTCTTGTATCATCTTTTCTATCTCTAAAATCCAGATGGAATTGGGATAATAAAGTAACACTATTGTCTGCTAAATTAATCTGGTGCAGGTTTCCTCATAATGCTACAGCACAAATTGAAATTCTTCCTAGTAGCTAAAAAAAAATATTTTTATTCCACTGAATTTCACATCTGTAAAACAGAAAGCTGAGGTAAGGTTACCCATGGTATTATTGCTACTTTGTAAAATTTGAAAGCAATATGAATTTTTTATTCTTGCAGTCAAATCTAATTTTAACCTTCTGAAGCTATGTGGAATAGAGTGGTAGGGTTTGTTTCATTTAGCGCTCTCAATTTGTGTTCTGCTTAACCTGCTGAACTCTAGTTAATTAAGATGTTCCTATAAACAATTAAGCTTCTTGTAGGATCGTTAAGAAGATATAAAAATTTATGATGTAATAAAGTGTAATAAAATGATAAAGTGGTTAGTACATCATAGCAATTCATATGCAGCAGCATAGGTGTTAAAAGAGACAAGTAAGTAGGTATTGTCACCCTAACGCCCTAGAGAATTGTAGATGCATGTTGCAGAAGTCCACCACTGCTGCCCCACAAATCCATTGGTGATGTACATTCTCAGTTCCCACAGAATTTAACCTATTCATCTGTGAATCAAGCAGTGTGCACTAGACACTCTTGTGCTCTTCTCTGAAGCTATGCTGTGTAATGAACTTCATATCACCACACTTAAGGGGGCAAGAGCAATGACTGCCTGTCAAAAAAGCAGCTTCTACCATGACTGGAAAGAGGAATTCCAAGTGCTAATTAAAAAAATAATTGTTTTTATTGCCTTTGCTCCATCATGCACATAGCAAGCCTACTTTTTTCCCTACTAGATTCTTTCCTTCAGATGAGAGGGTAAGACGTCATTATCCAAGACATCCCCCAGGATTTTATCGTATGGTATTGGGTGTATTAAATAGGATGAATAATCCTCTGTGAAAAGTAAATTCAATAATGACAGGCACCAAATAATACCTTGCACTTTTGAAATACTTTTAGTCAAAACCTCTCTGGTTATTTCATAGCTAGTCAAGGGAGATCATAGTTATGAAAGTGGCCTTGTATGTATTTCAGAGATGCCAATGAATATCTGATGATATGAATGTCAGTTCTGTGAGAGTACAAAGTGTGATTAGTAAATTAAATTTTCTTCAGACTACAAACCATTCATATTAAAAAAGGGCTTTATTTGAAATGTGAATACAGCCCAACCCAGCAGAAAAGGGCAGTATGCTTCAAATTAGGTCATGGTCTGTGAAGAATTTGCCAGGCATTGGAGCAGTCCTTAGCTGACTGCTTAATGTCTGGTCAGGGATAATCTCACCTGACCATGTCCAAAGGACATTGGCATGTTCAAACCCAGGACTGTGAGGCAATAAAGCTGGCTAGAGGGAGAAGAGTCTAACATCTCCCTGACTGCATGAAGATGTTCTGGGGTAGCAGGGAAGAAAGCAAAAAAAGATTTTCATCTGAGTGGACCCCCAAGCAAATCCAAGAAGGTGTGAGTGTGAGCATATGTAAGTTGGAGCCTGTGGTTTTACCCCCAGGCAAAACCTTACTGAACACCTGAGGATGTCAAATTTGTGTGAGGACTAAACCCTTGACCAAACGGTTATGTAAGTAGCAGCTCAATACAAGGATGGAAATGGAAAAGGAAGGCTTTTTATTTGATCTTGGGACAACTCAGCATTATTTCTTTTCTGTCACTTGTGTCTTATAAACCTTTCAAACAACACTGTATTTGTCTTGGATGCCTTACTACTTGGATATTCTCATCTCCTTTGCCTCAGCTTGACTTGCATTAAGAGTGGTATCAGAGTAACCCAAAGCAAACACTACAGCACATAATTCCTACCAATGTGGCAGGCTTTAAAACCAGATACTGCATCAGAGTACCCACAAGATAACAGAGTGCATCTTCTCTGTGCTGCATTGGCTGCTTTGGGATTTGCTGCTGAAGGGAACCAAACAGGGATGGCAAAGGCAGAAAGGAGGACTTTAAAAAGTGTTTACCAGTAATCAGGTAAGGTTCCTGAAAGCAACTGAGTAATGAAAAATATGCCTCAGCCTTCAGGGTCAAAAGGAAGTTATATCAGAGGGATTAAAATGATTTTGTCAGTAAAAGATAGGAGAAGCCAAACTAGATCTAAAAGAGTTTTACTTTAAAAGTCATGAAGAGCTAGGCTTCATTATCAATGAATTGCGGATAATTAGTTTGCTAAAAATCTCTATCCAATTAAAAAAAAAAACAAACCCAAAAAAACTATGATGTTCTCTAGTAATTTCAAAGCATTTTAAAGAACTAAATAAACTGAACATAAGGAAACAAATGTGTTCTATATGCTAAAATTGTGATTATTTTTTATATCCTATAGAACACAGCACTCCTCCTCCTTCTCACCTCATTCATATGCAGTTCAATTTTAAAATTTAAACTTTCTTCCTGGACTAAGTCCTTTCAGCAACTTTGGGTAAGAGAGCGATTCAGTTTCTAAAATTTTCACAGCATTCTTTTTTCTTTTTTTTTTTTTTTTAAATTTATTTACACTGTCCTTCCTTTCTTCTCACCTCAGGTTTCTTTTACCTGACAATTTCATGAACTATCAGGTAGAAATTCAGATACCACAACCATTCTGAGTGAAGACATCAGAGTCATCTCGCGCATATGATTTTATGACAAAGCAGTTTCCATTTTCTAATTTAGGTTGTTTTCACTCAGTCTCATTTACAACAAGCTAGTACATGCATGATATAAATACTGGCAGCAGAGAACTTCCTTCACAAGGTGAACGTGTAACCCACATGGCAAATCTCTGAGCATGATGGCTCCTTTTAAACCAAGTAAGAGCAACAGATTTGCCATGTGTGCTAGAATCTCCTAGTTAATGTCGCTCTCATTAAAACTCAAAGGAAGTTAATTTCAAAGGTACTAGAGAAAAGGCCCAGCCAAGTCTTGGACTGGAGATAGGGGATGGATCATACCTAAGAGAGGTACTAAAGTCTACTTGGATAAACAGCCTGGCCCTGAGCTGTGCTGATTAGCATAATGCAAATGGAAAGACATTAAAGATCACAGGACTAAGAACCAGCTTCCTCTGAGAATAAACAAAAAAGCCCTCCCAAAACCCCAAAAAACCAAACAAAAAACAAAACAAAACCTAAAAAAAAGGGGAGATGGTAAAAATGTTCACAGGATACTTCATTTCCAAGAGTGGATTGAACAGGGTAAATTCAGTCCAAGAATGCAGAGTATACAAAAAAAACCAAAACAAACAACACAAAAAACAAAAAAGAAAAAGTCTGAAAAATGTGCTGCTGCTGTCTGATTGAGTTTTACAAGTGATCAGGTTGAGGGCAAGATGGGAAACTATAGCTAGCTCAGGGTCAGGCTGGGCAAAGAAGAGATACAGAGCAGCCCTACAGAGAAGCACTTGGAGCTGTTGGTGCATGAGAAAATGAATATGAACTGGCTTCAGTGTGAGCTCGCAGCCCAGAAAGCCAAGAGTATCCTGGGCGGCATCAAAAGGAGCATGACCAGCAGGTTGAAGGAGGTGATCCTGACCCTCTGCTCTGCTCTCCTGAGACCTCGCTTGGAGCACTCTGTACAGTTCTGGTGTCCTGAACATAAAAATGACATGGAACTGTTGGAACAAGTCCAGAGGAGGCCCACGAGGATGATCAGGGGGCTGGAGCACCTCCTCTATGAAGACAGGCTGAGAAAGTTGGGGCTGTTCAGCCTGGAGAAGAGAAGGCTGCGTGGAGACCTCATAGCAGCCTTCCAGTATCTGAAGGGGGCCTATAGGGATGCTGGGGAGGGACTATTCATTAGGGACTGTAGTGATAGGACAAGGGGTAACGGGCTCAAACTTGAACAGGGGAAGTTTAGATTGAGTGTAAGGAAGAAGTTCTTTACTGTGACGGTGGTGAGGCACTGGAAGAGGTTGCTCAGGGAAGTGGTAAATGCTTCATCTCTGGCAGTGTTCAAGGCAAGGTTGGATGGGTCTTTCAGCAACCTGGTCTCTTGGAAGGTGGTGATGGCAAGGGGATGGAACTAGGTGATCTTTAAGGTCCTTTTTAACCCTAACCATTTTGATTCTATGATTCCATGAAGTAGTATTTTTAATTTTCTCAGTCTCTTTGAAACAAGGTGACAATGACTTCAGATAAACTTAATAATACTGTTATACTGTGGGGGCTTTTTTAATTACTGGGAAGTCTAAGAAACTAAAGCTAAAATAAACAGAATAGATGTCGTAAATAGTATCTTTAGTCCACTCTGATATATGTCACCTTGACATACCTTTTTAGGGCAAAATGCTATTAGAGAGGATAGACTGTATTTCCCATTGATACTGTATTGGGCCTTTTATCTGTTGATAAATATAATAACTGTATTTGTGCTAGCAGTATGGTAGCTACAGTAGCTGTTATTCTGACATTAATGACAAGCATACAAGAGAAAATGCAAATTCAGTGAAACCAGATCTTTTTACTGCAGACTTCTTAATTTCTTTCCCCGTATTCTAAGATACTTTTACTAGAGGAAGTGGATGGCAAGGAAAGTGGCATTTTTTTCAGTATTTCCAAGAAGGTTTGAGTAAGTGGTTGTTGTGCTAAAGCTATTAAAATGTCACAAATATCTTCATAATATAGTTTGAAACTCTTAATACAACAAAAATACTAGATGAATAAACCAATCCAATCGCTCAAGAAAGTCTTAATTTTTCTGTAGTCATCTGACTTCTATATTATTTAAAAGCCACAAAATACCAATTGCTTGTGTTGAAATAAATTCTCCTTTAAAAATGGACTATTAAGATTTTAATAAGATTTTATTTTTTACCATATGGACTATAAAAAATATCTTAACCACTGAAAGAAAAATAAAAGAAGAAGGAAAAACACATAGCTGTTATCTGTTTGTCTGCTTGAAGCCTAGCAAATAGC
Organism: Psittacus erithacus; assembly: GCA_009867235.2. Taxonomy (NCBI): domain Eukaryota; kingdom Metazoa; phylum Chordata; class Aves; order Psittaciformes; family Psittacidae; genus Psittacus; species Psittacus erithacus. The sequence continues at coordinate 6,293 of WYDI02027559.1, read as the reverse complement.
TTATCCAATTTAAAACATTTCTTTTTTGTTTTAGAAAATAAATCTTCACCGAAGCTGACATGAAAGCCAGGCTTCAGCTGAAAACAAATTAATACAGCCTAGGTAACCAAATCCTTTAAAATATACAGAGATTCACACCAGCAATAACCCATTCTCCGTTATGCACAGCAGTACTAGAGAATGCTCTTATGCTCTATGCAGCTTTTGGCTTCAGCCTTAAAAACACAAATGGTAGGATTACCACTCTAGCACAGAGGTGCAGTGTCAAAAGTCAATAAGCTGAATTTTTGCCAACAGAAAAATTTATCTTGCCACAAAATAACTTCCCTGGTGAATCTGTTCACATATTGACAATCCTATTTTTGCCAAATCTAGACAGAAGAAATTGAACTTGTAGGAAACCTTTCCTTTCAAGATGTGAGGAGATCATTTTAGGTGAGGAAGGAAAAACCAGAAAGACAATGGAAGTGGGAACAAAGAAAAGAGGTCAGCAGTTGCTAAGTGCAATAATATTGTGGTGGTTATATACCCTTTCCTTAACCCTACAAGAATTACAGTATTTTAAATGGCAGTTATTAACATGGATTAACTCTCCACAGATTAGTCAAGTACAGCATGACTGCAGTTCTAAACTATTTTTGATCTATTCAGTTTAATTATGATTCTAGGTTATCAGAACTGAATAAGCATGGAACTTCTGTTGGAAACACCTTTTCTTTGATAATTACATTCAGTAAAGCAGTACATCATATGTCAAGAAGCTGAGTTGAAATTCATTAATAAAAATCAGAAGGAAACCCTTTAATTAAAGCAGTAGGAAATACTTTTTGCAATCAAGAAACAGCTTCTGAAAGTACTATGCTAACAGTTTAAAGAAAATCCACTCTGAAGAGCAACCTATTTCAGGCATTTTGTAATCCACGTGCTACAGTGCAATGGGTTGATCAGTCTCCTGAACACTGCCCTCAAAATCCTGGTAAACAGCTAAGATCAAGAATTGGAGCAGATCCATCATAGTCTTCAAGAAGTAATTTATAAGCCTGTGCTTTGAGTATGCATATGAAACATGTATCTGACTTGTCTTGCTCTGCCATAAAATGTAAATACCTCAGATGAATGTAAGCAAAGTGTACTAACAAAAAAAAAATAAATCAAAGCATTCTTTGCTTGGCACAGTAGTAAAACAAACACTTTCTAATAATATATAGCAGTACTAAGTTTTCTATTTGGAATGTTAAACACTCAGGTATGGGAGCAGGTTGTGTATCCCTAATCATCGCATTCACCTTTCAGTGTTCTGGATTTGCAAAACAGGGACATTTCTATTTCTGTTCGATCTCAGATTACTGTAATATATTCTGATTTTGGATTTAACCACCACACAGGGAAGAATTTATTAGGAATATCTGATCACACTCTTCTAGCATGTACTGGTTAAAAAAAAAACGTGGGCTGTACTTGTGCCAGAAGCTAAATTTCTAACTAAATTCTAGCTAAACGAGTTTCTAGCTAAACTTCCAATTTCTATTACCCAACAGGAGGACAGCCTGACAATAGCTAGGCAAGCCTTCCCTATCTGGGGATAGGCAAAACCTCAGATGCTGATTCTAGATAAAGCCTGAAGCATACCTAACTATACAAATTTTGTGAGGTTTAGCGATCCTTCCAAGAAATGTAAGTCTGGTTATACTATGACTGAAGGTATCTTTCTGGGAATTAGCAGGAGCAAAAATAAGCTCCCTAGAGAATTGTGAACATAATAAATCTGCAACCAGCTACCAGATTGGTGGTGTTAAGAGTATTTCTGGGCAGGCTGTGTATTCTACTCTGCAATGACACAGGACTGCATGGTACCTGCATTCCTGCTTTCATTTCCACGTATATGAATGTTTTAGAAACTTCTCTGGCAGTCTGTTCTATGGTATTTGTTGAGCATTCACACTTGCCATGCCAGCATACTCAAGCACAAGTACACACAGATGTGAATTAAATAAACAGAGATCAAATGCATCCTAGGAGGGAAGTACTAAGCTTCCATCCCAGCTCTCATCAAAATAAAATAAAATTCATAGAATATAATCCCTGAACATCCAGAAGAAGTAGGGGATGAAGACTGAGCTTGCTTAGGTGCCATTAGTATAGTGCCATGAGAAGAAATCTCCAACATTAATTTCTTCTGCAAACATACAAATCTTTCTCTTTCCCACTCCCCCTTTTTTTTTTTTTTTGGTCCATTAAACCATTTTAGATATCCTCCTTATTTGCCTTCTAATTGTGTATACAGCATTCTCTTTCTCTCTCATGTACACCTCAGTCAAGAATGCCAAAAAACCCCAATAAATCCACCATCAGAGACACAAAATAGTAAAGGATAAATAAAATTGAAAGTCTGCAAGTGTATTTTGATGCCTTCATATAGGATTTGGGCATTCTACTCCTTCCTTTCTTTAGCTACTGAAACACTGGGAGACAGGTTCAACTCACTGATCATATATGCACACTTCTGTCGAGCCATACAAGATATATTCATTTCATTCTGACATCCGAGATCTGAAAGTCTAAGATTGTTATGTTTGAATTTCCATTAGGTTTGGTGATTTATTGGCCGATGCTTCTTTGCAATACAAACTCTGCTGTGCAAAAATATTATAAACTTTTTTCACTTTCTGCTAAGCCCTGCTAGAACTACATTATTTCCTGAAGGCTAGAATATCCTTCTGAACTATATACAAGCTGTTAAACTCCAGTAGCACTTGAAGCTATTGCCAGAATAAGAGACCCTCAGTTTCTCATCCTAGAAATTGCTGTAAAAAAAGTACTTCCAAAGTGCTTGCACATGCATGTACAGACAAACAGATATCACTACTGTCTGTATCACTCCATCTCTTTTTATTTAAAGATACTGGGAAATATGGATGGAATACAGAAGACAGGAATAGACATTTCTTACCGTGTGCCACCCAGCCATGTTTACACTGGTCACATGTTCTCAGGTTAATCTTCCCTGGCTGAAAACATTCACATGTGCAATTTACCAGTGTACAGCGGATGGCCTGGAAAAAGAAACAGAAAACACACATTAATGTCTTTCTTCTTGTACAAATTTGTTGTGATGCCTAGACCTGTACAGCAAGAAACCAGCTTTCTAACATTCTTTTCTAACATTGCTCATTCTTTTAAGTAGAGATTAATTCTCTTTCAAAAACATACATCAGTATCCCTTGGCAATGACAACCAAAATGCATATTCAATAATTACATAGTCTGTTGTTCCATGGAGATGAATACATTCCTGAAGACTTAGAAAGAATTGCTCTATTTCCTTTATGAAAAAAAAAAAAAAAAAAGGTAGGGTGAGGATTCTGTAGGTGTTCCACAAATTTCCTGTTTTCGCATCAACTGCCTGAAGGAAAAAGTTACTAGTGATGTCTTACCGTATCAGAGTGATTGAAACCAAAACTAAAATGAGGAAACAAAAACATACAAAAAGGAAAACTACAGAACTCTTTCCCCTTCCCCCATACCCAAAGCTTATTCTCAAGTTTCCTTTTTGGAATTCATGTATGATATACCTCTGCTACATAAAAGAGTCATGGATTTGATGTGTTCCCAGACTAGGATAAAATGATCAAGGTACAAGAATAGGACTGGTTCATAAAACATCCTGTAACTTTCCTTTGCATCTATTACATCACCTCTTAGCAACTCCAATATTCAAATATATAGTTCTCTGTTTTGAAAAAGATGAAATGATTTCACAGCAGCAATGCTAAAACTCCAGTCTGCAGAGCTCTAAAATTTGCTTAAATAATACACCTTATAAGTGTCTTATCTCCAGTTTCAAAATTATCTCAAAAACTAGACAGGTTTACTTTGACAGGGGCTAGTTACCTCCACAGAAAAGTGAATATAAATTGAATGAGACTTATTTTTAATGTGTTACGGACTTATGTTTTTAAATAGCGTAGAAGATGACCTGTGCACTTCAAACTGCTACTAATAAATTTATGGCATGCATTTAGATGTAATTTGCATGGAGATTTCTGAGACAGAGAGGCTTATTCTGATCATTCACAGATTAACAATCTACTGTAACTACCAGAGCTGTCAGGAAAAGATGTCTCTCTAGATTTAGATGCAATCAGTGATTACTTGGGGGCTAAGTTGGGGGAAGGGTGCTTGGTACCTATGACCACTGAGATACTGAAGCATTATGAAGGGTCTTGTCTCTTCCAAACAATTAACACACATATGCATACATATTGTATACTGAACAAGAATTACCTTAACTGTACTGACTAGAAGAAAATTACATTCAGCTTTAGCCTGGCCAAGCTAAACTCCTTGGTTGCTGACAGTGAAAAAAGTCCAGAGTTTGATCTCTTTACTTATTTATCTGCATCAGACAGCAATTTAAAGCCATTTATAGTTCATAGACCCACTGAAAATCTATAGTTGTCAGACAAATTTCTGGTATGGAAGTCTTTTCTTCCTTCTATCCTATCTGCTTTTTTACTATGCTTTTTTTTACTATCTTTTACTCCTAAAAACCTAGTGGGAAAAAAATTATCCTGCTCTATTATGCTTGACACTTCAGGGCCTCAGTCCCACTGTCACCTGTCCAATTACTCATTAGCTAGGTTAATACATACATATACATACAGCACGCTGCTGTATGCATGCGTGAGTAAAAGAATTAGTAATATGAAACATAAGGACAGCAAAGAAGTGCTGACCATGCAAAAATAATATATGCTTTTATGGGCTATGAGAAAAAAACTCTCCTGAAAGGTCCTGTTTCATGTTCAACAGTTTATTGACTCAGTAATATATCAGATCACCACTGGTCAGTAATGGTGTTCTTTCTCCAATATGTTCATTAATTAATGAACTTAGTAATTAATTGTACTGCAAGAAGAAAGGTGTACAAAATGGTATTCTTAATTTACCATAAAAGGTCTTCTCACATTCAGCACCTTCATTAAATCTCTGCACCAATGTGACACACATTTGTTGTATTTTATGTTATTTGTCTTGTTCATGTGCCACTTACAATATGTATAATAGGAGGAATATAGTGTATGTACACATACTAGATGAAACCATGTCATTTGGTAGAGTTGCTCTGTTAAGGCTCATCAGCATTTCCATTACAATCTTACAGATTTTTGGCCTAGAGGTTAACAGGTTCCCCGTAAAAACTGGATTCATCTTGAACCTAAACTACCATGTTTCAGCCTAAGAGTGAGTTTTATTACACACATTTAAAAATTACCCATTCAGCCACTATAAATCATAAGATGGGGGGAAAAAGTTTAGAGGTTTCATGTTTCTTTTCCTCTTCCCTCAGTTAAAGAGAGTCTTGATCATGTAAAGTACTAAAGACTGATTAGTAACATTTCTATCCTTTATTCCTCCCAAAAATTCACATAAGCTTTTCAGAAACGTGAAAATTTCAGCTTGTTCCCCAAATAACTAAATCTAAAAAGTCTTCAAAAAGACCTATGCATTTTTATAAAGTATTATCAACTGGCAAAAGAAACTTCAAAGATCAGTAGCACAGCCAAAACATTCAGCTTGGCCTTACTTGGCTGCTACTTCTGTAAAGGGTGTCTTGATACTAGGCTGTAAATCTGCTTTCAGTAGTTTTCCATCCCACCACCAAGAATCCCATGCATACTTTTGAGCAAGGGGACTGGAAAAACTCATATTCAAGTTCACATTCTGGCAGGATCTTGGGCAAATTACTTTGTTAGCATGATGCCCACATTCACTAAGTGAGACACAATTATAGTTAAATGTTGTTGTGAGGGTAAATGTAATGTAAATTGTGAGGCACTCCATAGCGATGGATGCTACAGAAAACCTCAAGCAGAACTTAGTTTTTATTTCAAAGATTTGGTTTTCACTTTACTCAGTTAATCCATAATCATTGTAACTACCTTAGTTCACCACAATATCCAACATAAAACTAACATAACTTGGTGGAGAGCATATTCAAGATGCCAGGAATAGTGTGTGTTCCTATACACATGGATGGAACATTAACATTAACATGAAAGAAAGCCTTGTCTTAAAAGACCTTCATAATGCAACCAACATATGTACTCAGCTTGCAAGAATGTGCATCTGGATGGCCACACCCAAGGAGTTGTGGTCAGTGGCTCAATGTCCAGCTGGAGACCAGTAACGAGTGGTATCCCTCAGGGATCTGTGCTGGGACCGGTCTTGTTCAGCATCTTTGTCAGTGACATGGACAGTGGGATTGAGTGTGCCCTCAGCAAGTTTGCTGAT
>WYDI02027558.1:93168-107327 GCA_009867235.2 Psittacus erithacus | reverse complement strand
TGAAAGTCAAAAACACAGCACTGCACCAGCTACTAAGAAGGAGAAAAATGACTGCTACTGCTGAACCCAGGACAAATGCTAGAAGAAGCTGCATTTTGAAAGAAAAGGGATTATATGAAGGGAAACAAAAATAAAATCTTATTTCCTATGCACTGCTGGCTCACTGTTCACTGCAAGTTTCAATTTAAGTTTTTCTTCTGCTGGAGCCATTTCTTGGGGAGCATCTCCCATGTGGTCTTTCTAATTTCTAACATGATTCAAGTCCACATTGTAGCTTTTTCTTTTTTTTTGGCACCCACAGGATCTGTCTCTCTCTTCCCTCTACTTTTCTACGCACACATCATCAAAACAGAAATGTAATTATGTTTTAGATGGCTATCACTTTGTTAAATTTGGTTTGAAAGGTCAGCGGAAAGGGATACACAGACACAGAGCATAAGAGCGTGTTTCATTTCCATAGGAAACCAGCCTTAAAAACTGAAGAATTACAAAGAAAATCAGCTGCACTTTCGCTCACAACAATACACTAATTTGAGTTAACACCAGAGACTGATGAATATAAAATAATTATCTATATCTTATCTATGTCTTATCTATATCTGTTGGCTCTGACCCTGGGTGTTGTAAATCCTCAGAGCTCCTCTGAAGTCATTGGATTTATATTCATTAATACCCATTAATTTCATGTTTCTAAGGGGTGTGTCAGTTAAGGAGATAAGACTGTACCCCTAGACTGACACACATGAGTATGCATGTGCACCTGCACACTCAGAGCATTCACTGGGAAATACCACATCAGTTTCCATCCTAAAGGACAGAGATTTGCACCCAAGTCAAGGCCAAAGCTGTACCAAACTGATAAAGCTACCCAGGGAAAGAAAGGGGTTGCAACCCATTCATTTTTCTCCCTCTCCTTCACAAGCTTATAAAAGTGGCTTTCTGATGGACCACTTCAAAGTCACCTCCACCCATCTGAAACTTGGCTGAGGATCTCAGTCTTCCTTTATTACTGCGCAACTCTATTAAAGCTCCCAGTGGAACCAATGAGTGAATGTCCCAGCCAATTTTACTTTTTGTATTAAAAGAGAAAAGCACACACTGGTCTGTTGAAAATGATTTTTAAGAATTTTAATCATGGCAAATGTGTCTGAACAGGTCTCATAAAATCGGCGCTTCCACATATACAAAGGACAAGACTCCAGAGACTGGTCTGCAAAAATATCATGTGTTGAAACGAAAGGGTTGGGCAGGGCGGTTAGAAACTTAGCGATTTTTGAGATGCCTTCTAGGACAGACAAAGCAAGCAAAGAATGCTTCTCCAGACATTCATATTTATTAACAGCACTTTGATTTCACCTTTACAAAGTCAATATTTGGCGAAGTTTTGACATGGCAGCCCAACAGCTCATGTATCTATAACCCTTCACAAGAAGGGGGAAGTTTTCTAAAACCGAGTTGCATGCACTCTTGCTTCTGAAACATGCCAAGGTATTCAGTTCACAGCTACTGAACAGAGCCAGCCTGCTTGTTTAGCTAGAATATAATTAACAAGGGTTGGGGAGGGAGCCTAGGGAAGGCAAGGGACCATGTAAAACAGAGTGTAAAACAAGGAGCAGAGATGGTGGTAGAGCTGTAGGAAAGCCATGTAATACCTGTGTGCCCAAGGCTAGACTCAACCTTCCAGCTTCTGGTTCAACTGTTCTTAAAATAGGAGCCAAACTTTCATTCAGCTCTTGTTTTAATTAACGTACGAAGTACATGGATACATGCACATGTCTTCAAGGTTGGCACTGAAGTGGAGAACTAGCTCTCACTTCAAAACTCTGCTGAGGACACTGCAGCTGGCATGAAGGTTTTTCAGTTATTTCCTTTGCTTTTTTATTTTAACACATGTCAAATTTTATTTGCCTTCACAAAAAAAAAATCCCCAAACCTCCCCAATCACTAAGCATCCCCACTCCTTCCTATCTACCTTAGCGATATAAAAACCTTTGTTCATAGGGATAGTGAAAAGAGGCCCTGTGGGATAGGCTTTTTAGGTCTGCTTTAGGTTACAGCTCACTTGCAATGCCTTTGGAGCGATTAGGGATACTGTAGCTGAAGTAATCTAAACTGATATAAACTGCAAGTAACTCAAAATACACATCAGGAAGCTGACAAGCAGCTCCCCCAGAGAATACGTGCGTGTGTGCAGTCAGTCTTGTCCTCTGTCCGTTGCAGCCCTGTGTCATACCAGACCACTGTTCTCCAATCACGGACTGCAGCAGGGAGAATGCCTTGTTGCAAGGACTGCCACTGCTCCCTCTTCACTTTCCAGCAACCACATCTGCTGACTGCCAGGACTTACAAATACTTTTCTTCTCATAGGTCCCCTGCTTAGCAAGGTTTATTCTCCAAAACAGGAAGCCTACTGGGATCCATTTGGAGCATAGCTGAAGTTCGAGGGCACCTCTCCTGTCTCCTGACAGAGTTTAAATAGCTACAGAACAGATGGCATAAACGTGTCCTGAAAGAAGAGCAGCTTTACTCTTCTTTTTGTTTTAACTAGTGTCTGTTTTTGTTTTTCCAAAACAATTATAAGCAAAATTAGGGTGTGGGAGGAAGAGGGAGGGTGAGAAACACTTTTTAGAGCCTACCATAAGAGTATCCAAGCAGCACACTAACCCTTAGCACAGCAACAGATGCAGAGCCCGGCCATGAGGCAGCCTACCTCAGGGCTGCCTTCCTCATCCGGAGCTAACTAGAAGGGCAGGCTCTCCAGTGTGTGGGATAATGGGCGCCAGGAAAGGTCTACATTTGTGGCAATTTAGAAAGCTGAAGGGATTTTACAGAAAGGTTCTCATGTTTCCTTTAAATCTTTAAAGTCATATCTGCAGCACGGGGCCCACTCTCTGAACAGTGGTTAGTTGGATGTTCCAGCAGGGAGAGTATTCTCATTAAGTCCTTATGTGGCTATTGTTTCAAGAGAGATCTGTGGTGGGTTGCATCCATGCTTCACCGTGTTCAACATCTGCCTCGCAACATCTCCCCTTTGGCCACCAAGAAAGTACAGCAAGGGTGGACTGTGCCGGGATGATTTAACCAAACTCCCATCTTCCTTTGGCAAAAGTCAGGCCACTGAACCAAGCAAGGAATCAGCAGTCTCTTAAGGAGATGAATAATTTGCCCACAAAATCACTAAATAACTCCTTATCAAAGGCTGCTTGCTTTAGATCTAAAAAATGAGGGCTGCCACTGCATATAGGAAATACGACAGAGATCCTCAGAGGCCGGGCTCACTAATGGCTTTAAATGAGGCATAAGACTCAAGTTTGATCTCTGAGAACTGACGGTCACAATTAATGCCACATATAGTGCTCTGTGTGCTCTGCATCCAGGAAGTCCAGGCTCTGCACATTTCAGCAGGCATTTTAAACTCAATAGGCAGCACGTGACATTTCATTAAGAATTTGGTACTATTGCAGTTTTCAGCTGTTAGGAGGTTTATGAGGTATTACAAAACAGAAGCACTTACACACATTTTGAAACTCAGCAGACATAATCCAAGGCATGGATATGGGATTTTCTTCTGCCTTATCCCCCTTCCTCACCAAAAGAAGTGGAATCACAAAATTAATGTCACTGATACACTGGGGGGGGAAAAAAAAAAAAAAGAAAAAAGAAAAAAATGCTGTTCGTGAATTATCTTATCTTAAAAGTCAAACTGTGCAAATGATTTCTAGGCTCTGAGTTGTCCTCTCTGCTTTACTGTTGATTTAAAAAAAATACTAGGTCTAATTAAAGAAAATAATGCAAAATACTCAGTTAGAGAGGACCTATGGTAATAACAACAGGCAGAGAGGTATTGCAAATAAGACTCTGCAGGGAGCCCTGGAGATGTTTCTGTTTCTGGGGAGACTTGTTACCCCTTTCATCACTGGAAATGCAGTAGAAATTTGCAGTCGCTTATATATACAAAGGTTTCTCCTTGCAAATTTGCAGGGTAACAGTATGGCCAAAAAACAGGCTGAAGGCAAGGAAACAGCAGATGGCATGCTCATAAGGAAGCAGTACAGAATGTACTTCTGGCTGCCAGAAGACATTCAGTGTTGCAGTTCTTTGTTTATCACAAAACTACATTCCTTGCTGGTAACATTTTACAACTCTTATCACACTGTTCAATCCAGCTACAACTGTCCAAATCTTGTCTTCTCTCAACCAGAGGTCAGAAAGGAAAAGAAAGTGCACTCTATGTATCCATTGCTGTTAGTCAGTTTAGCAAATACTACTATTAAGCAGAGATTCAGTTTTATCAGCCTGTAGGTCTAGGAAATCCCCCAGCATTTCAGCACAGCAGAAAAGAAGCGATTAGGATTCAATTTATTTCTCCTGACTTTTTAAATCATCATCACTCTGGATTCCTAGGGTGGGCTTTGCTAGGGGTTTGAACAGCAACCTTTTTTGTTGTTTTTATTTTTTTATCCCACCAAGATTTAAGAATTCTTACCTATGTACAATGAGCAATTAAAAACAGGAGTTACAGAAATACAGGTTTCTACACTCCAGTGCTTGAAAACAGCAGCCTTAGGTTATTACAGAGCCTGTCTCAGTCAATATGCTTTCAAATTTCAAAATAAAACCTTCCCAAAAGCAAAGCTTATTACTTCAGACGTTCTTTAAGAATTGCGCAGACTAGCCAGGTCTCAAGAAGCAAACACCTAAGTGTAAAGTCCACTTCTATTCCAGAAAGTATTTAATTTTGTCCTACCGAATCCCTTCAGCTTCCTTGGATTTAATGCTTTAGTGCTTTCTCAGCATATTCTCCTGAATTAAGTCCCAAATACTGCAAGACATCCCTTAAGCAAATCTTTGAAAACATCTGTGACCATTATCCCAAATAATTTAAGCAAGAAATTATTCATTTGCAGTTCAATCAGCCAAGTGGCCACACTTGGGAACTGAGCTCCTTTTTACCCTCAGTCAGCCACACACCTCGGCTATGTGACACCCTGCTTTAAAAGTGTTGTAAAACCTCAATGACTCAGACCTCGCCAGTGCATGCAAGCTCTACAGGGCAATGTTTCCAAACTGATCAGCGCAGTGACAATACACAAATAATTTTGTATATTACAAAATACACATATTTTGTAATTCCCAAGATGATAGGCAGGTAAATAACCTCCACATGAAACTCAGGTTTCTTATTTCTTTTATTTACTCCATCTGAAAACCAAGCCAGAAAGCTACAGACCCCTAACCTGATCCTACTACATCTTTTGAGTGCAATAGCTGTGTCAAATAGCCACTTCTTTTTTCAGCTTTTCAGATCTAATAGGTTCAATATATCCTGTCTTGAGTTGTTTGGCATTCATTAAATGTTGTCAACTTCATTATTTGACTTGGGACGTAACCACCTGCTTTTTGTACGTTCAGTCAACACACATGCAAATAAAACAAGTTTTTATTTTAAATAACATGACATATTTGCACGTACCAAGAACTCAAGGCTTTGCTCTTTTATCCCAGCTTCTTCCCGCTGAATTCCTGTTCAGCTTGTGTATCTGAGTCCTGAGCTTCAGTGATGATTCAGCACCCTAAAATTTTCTGCACACCCATCAAGTTTTTCAGTTAGGTGAAAAGCAGCACTTCTGAAATAGGCTGCTTCCCAGCTCAAAGGTGGTGAAGGAAAAGCAAGATCTGGAGTTTCACCGCCATCCTTGAGATCTAATTTGACAGAAATGACATATGCAGGCCACTGCAAAACATGCCCAGGAAATGCTTTTGCACACACTGATCTCAATTTCCAGGCTACTGCCTAATTGTTTGCTCATTTCCAGGTGCCCTTCTTCTTCTGCACCCTTTCTTCATCCTTCAAGCCAGTTCAGGCCAAGTCTATATGCCGTTGCCTTCAAGCTTTCAGGAGTGCTTTATGCAGCTCTGTTTTGAAAGACCTCTGCTTGAACTTACAGACCTCTGATAAACTAAAAGACATCTGGCTGCTCCCCTTTGGGTGGATATCCCAGTCTGGAGCCAAAGAGAAATGATGTGGCTTCTTGTCTGAACCCCAGAAGAGATGTCACCTGTGAGTTCCATCCAACAGCAGTAGGAGTCATTTTGCAGTAGATAGCACAGAGGGTGCTGCAACTCATCCCACATGAAATAGATAGCAATACTTAGGCTTCATGCTACTAATCTATCTCAGCACCTCATCATCCCAGGACCATACAGTACATGACCATATGAGACATAAGAGCTTAAGGCTGTGTTACAAATCCTTTTGGCCTCTCCCTACTATTTGTAAGCATGTGCTATGTGCATACCCTCCCCGAGCATGGAAACATATTCCTGTGATCGTAAGTGTAAGCATTCCATGTATGCCCAGGAGTCCCCTTTCATCCCCATACTTAGGTGCTTCAGGGTGACATAGATGAGGAGAGTGAAAACAGACTCTGTAGGGGACTGTGGGATGGATGGGGGAATAGGAAATATTTTCTTCTGGCTGTGGGTCTTACCTAATCCCTATGAATTGCCTTTGCATGTTCTTTTTGTTAAATACATGCTTAGCACAAACGTTACAGGAATTATTAAGAACTAAAATTAAAATGTAATGAAGCACAAGGAAATACTTGAAAAATGCATTTTCTGAACATTTATTAAGCATTAAATTTCACTGAACTTGAAAGGTAATTTTTTCATTAGAGATGCTTGGGGCAACTTAAGAAATGACTGTGAGATCATTCAACTTGAGGACAAAGCAAGCAACTTCGCTTGTTGACATGAGCTTACAAGAGGTAAAGTGACAAAGAGAAAGAACACAACAGCCCAAGCTGTCAGGCCTACGGACAGTGTACAGCACCAGAAAGGTCACCAACATGCTGTAAATCCATTACAGCATTTCCAGACAATGCTGTCCTACTGAAACTCTTGCACAAAAATCTTTACCTTCAGGGCAGGCAGATTCTTTAGCAGCCGCCCAGATGATGCTGGGACTCATTTGCTGTCATGTAGCTTCTTCCCTTCCTCTCCCTACATTTATAGAAAATGTCTGGAAAAAACAAATCTGAAGCTGAGCTTTCTGTGCAACTCAAATAAGGAAGCATTTCTGTCCTAATATTTAATTCAGATGTGTTCACTTGACATGTGAATATCTCCTGCAGTACCCACACAAGTGACTCATGCCAGCAGGATACGTTGCCTGGGAGCAGTTTAGCTGCGGATGATGAGTACAGCCCCTCTCCATGACTGGGAAGAGGCAATGTCCTCTGTTGCATGACATTGCTATGAAAATATCCAGGGAACACAGAGCACAGTACATACTTAAGGCCAAGTATTCCTCACCTCCATAAGTGAAAAGTTTACTTAAAACTTGTAAGTCAGTCACCTGTTTAAAACAGGAAAAAAGAGAGCAAAAGTTTTGTGGCTCTGTTGTCATCAGCTACAATTCTGTACTCCGAAGTGATTAAAACATGAACAACCTTTTACTATTTACCACAACCCACACTTAACACTTTGTCTTACAAGTGTTATTTTGAAGATGTTGCCATTTTTACTTGATGGCAAAGTAAAAGAGGTATCATAATTCACTTGATATCATTCTTTTTCCACTAATGGTTTATTCAGACTGAGCTTCATTAATAAAGATGAAACTTTGGACTCATGATTGCTCCATGTTTACAAAACATTCTGTCTCTTTTACATCTTGGTTAAGCATGAACAATCACTGAACGCAAGATTTCCTAAAAAAATCCCACATACCAAAATTGCATATTTTGAATTTTTAAAATTCACTAAACAAAATTTCACAGAGTGAACCCTAAAGTCTGTTTGCCAGCAAAGCACAAGCCAAAAATGGAAGTTGGGGCCCTTTAGAAAAGAAAATGAAGCCAGACTCCAACACACACATCCTTCCCATGAAACAAGCAAATAAATACACATTCATACAGAGTAATTTGCTCTAAAAATGCAGATGCTTGAGTAATTACCCTTAAGTTTTAACATAAATTTTGATTGCTGTAATAGCGCTGTGTCATAGTAAGTTTCTTTCTTTTTTGGTGGAACTGGGCAGTGATTTCTTACTGGACACCAGAGAAAAAAACCTAGGCCAGAACCTGATGATTTTAACACAAGTCCAAATGCATTTTTCCACAGAGAAGAATTACAAAGATTGTTAAAACAAACAAACAAACAAAAAAAAAAAATTAATGTAAGTTAGAGGGGTATATAGCAGTATCACATTTTTAAATGTCAGGTATTGGACCAAGGAATGAGACAGACTGCACTGCATTTTTAAAGTAGTATGACTATCAACATACTCGAGAAACATTTTAACACTGCACATTACAACAAACTATTTAGTTCACTTCTACACAAGTCAGCAATAAAGCTAGGTGATCCAACATGATATGGCAGCTGCAAATTTAAAATGATAGTCACAGTCTAAAGTCAGAGCAAAAACATCTCTGGAACCCCTAGTTATAAAACAGGATGAAGGTACACACCATGCGTGCACACACAGGCAAAAATCTTGAGGTTTTACTTATTGCTCTTACACAAGGCTGCAAGCAGGCAAATGTCTGGATCAGAAATTAGGTCAAACATGCATTTCAGCAGGCAAGAAAAGTACAGGAAAATCATATTAATGAAACAATGTACTGTGATAATACAGGATGGTATTCTAATATAATACTTATGTCATTAATACCGGCTAAACTCCAGGTCTGCCTGTTGTATAATGTGTTATGCAGTGTAGTATTTTAACCTAATTTCTGATTCCTCTTTCAGACTGCACCCTCCCATGTAAGGACAGAGAGGGTGCTTTTCAAGATAGCCATTCTTTGCAACACAAAAGAAACCTTGGCTTCAAGCACTTCAGTCAGGCAGGTACACGAGGTGAACAGTATCAGCACTGTAGCTCCAGGACCTGCTCTTTGACTGCCTCATGGTCATTGACACCTTGGATAAGCTGGTGCGAAATGCATCAGTGCTGTTCTCAGAGCATTTTCCAGCTATGCTGTACGCCCCTTGGTGCTCTCAGCAATTGCTATAGGGGATAAGGCAGTAGAGGGTTGAGTCCTGTACCTGGTCACTTCCTCAAGAGTCTTAGAAAGGCAAGAATTTTTTTGTGAACTGGCTTTCCATTACACAATAAGCAGCGTAGTGTGGATGTCACAGAAATCTGGCTTCCTACTGGCAGCATGAGACTAGCACTTCCACAATACACATTTTGGAATACCTGTCGTTCCCTACTGCGACCAAATTAAACATGCTGTGGAGAGGTGTCCATGCAATACAATACTTGTAAGCCAAGTTCAAGGCATACTGCACATGGGCCTTGCACAGAAAAGGCATTGAATGTGTTATCTGAGGATCCTTTTTTTTTTTTTTTTGCCTGTGTTATGCATACATATGACAGTAGATAAAAATCAGCACAATGGTTCCTCTCCATACATGAACCAACACACACCATAACAATTAAGCACCATATATGCTGTTCTTCAGTTGACAAGGAATCAAGGAAGAAAACTGTAGTTTGGGAACAGAGAAGGGAAGAAATCCAGCATGAAGATAGAGGTATGTTCCTGACAGAAGTCCTAGATAGGAATGTTTATTGTGAACGAATGCTTATTGTGAACCAGCAACTGGATTTTGTGATATAAGCAGGAAACCACCGACGTCTACAGGGCCAACTTGAACACTGCATGGTCAAAATTATGTTCTCTAGTGTTGTAATATGGCACTGAGCAACCTGTAATTACTAGAAAGAGCAGTAGGTAAATGACAAGAGGTCATGCTTCAGAGAGGTTACACTTTGTACTTGCAAAAAGAAGCAGTTCAAACCAATAGATTTTTCTGTCTTATTAAAAGCCTGTCATATGCCCCTTGATCTAATCCCTAAATCTCACACAAATTTCAGCTTTGCCAAATACCGAAATTCACACTGAGCTCTATTTTACCTGTGAACTACTGGGACTGGTTAGAGCAAGGCGCTGCTGGAGCAAAGGTTCAGGAATTTGGCTCTTTCCAGGAAGTGAACTGCAAATGACTGGGGTTTCATGACACTCATGGGTGGAGGGAGACAATTCCTGTGGGGCTTTTTTCAAATCTGTCCTTACAAACACCAACATTTATAACGCTGAAATGTGGGAAAAGGCTCCATTATGCTCACCCAGATATTTTGATACCCGGACAGCCACAGTGATGTAGGAAGGGAGCCCACCCAGTAGAGAGTTAGGTTGCCATGGGTTCTCCTCACAGCTGTATCACAGCCTCTTATTACATAATTGCATATAAAGGTCCTTGGCATGTTGGGATGATGAGGCTTCCTTAGGGGAAATCCTCTGTCACACTACCCATAGGTGCACAGTTGCATCTCCTAGGAAAGAGAGAGGTAAAATAGATCTGAATGCTTTAAAAACAATTAGGAAAACTTAAGCTTTAGAAGAAGAAACAGAACCATCTGCTATCACAACCTTTCAGGAGGAGTCCTAGGACTTCTTATGACCCATTTCTTCACTAATAGCTCCGTCATATACAAGATGCTAGAAGTGCCGCTTCTCTATAGTTGAAAAAAAATGGGGAAAAAAGAGAGGCAAAATACACACATCACAGAACAAAATGATTGCTTGCAAAACATTTCCATTTAAAAACTATTGTACAACTCCCTAACTTGGTTTAATTAGTGTGCAGTTTAAAACATACAAAATGCCTTACCAGCTAAGAGATTTCTTGGTTTTACAAGTCTCATTCCCATCCCCCATTACAAAATAACGCATGTGTGGGCTGGTATTGAACACCTTGTAGAGAGTCACGCACAAGTTCTCTTTTAATTCTACATGGAGCAGTTTTGATTTTGATCTACTGTGTTTAGAGTAGAGCTCATTCCGTATACTTTACAGTATAACCAGCTACATAGATGTCTTTAATCTCATAACACAATAAAAAAAAAAATCACTGTACTTTGCAGTCCCTTTGATAAATGATTATGGTGACGCATGCAGTCCTCCTCAGTGCCGCTGCCGCCAGACACGGGACGTGATTTTCTCCGCACACTGCCGAGAGGCCTGACGCCACACTGATGAGGGCTGTGGCTGGGCTGGCACACTGCTGCCCCTGTTCTGCAGTCATTGGGCAAAGCTACGCTGAATTGTCTCACTCCATATCACCACCATCACCACCACCTACCCAACCCCCAGAGAACATGTCCCTGCCCACTTCAGCCACAGGAGATCACTGTGAAGCGCTTGGAAATGCATGACATGTTGTGGAGGACGATGCCCAGGAGAAAAACTAGGACACAGGCCACCAGGATCACAGTGCAAACCCCCGACCAGGTGGAGCTTTTCACAACGCCTCTCCGGTCTGGCTCCTCTGTTCCCCCCTCAGTGGGAAGGCCACCCTGCAGTGGCTGCTGCTCCGGCGGGATCGTCACCACTGCCAGGGACTTCTGCTGGCTGCCAGGCAGGAGGCGGCAGCCAATGTCTCCAGGCAGTAGAGCCCTCTCCTTGGAGAGGGGCAAGGGCAGCATGTAGCACCCATTGCTAGGGAGTTTGATGAAGACGGGAGTGTGCTCAGAGGTGTGGGGGATTGCAATGACGGCGATCACCTCAGGGTCATCAGGCAGCTGCGACACAGAGTACCCCGGTGGCAGCTTGGTGATCCCGCGGCACCAGGGGCAACGCAGGTCCTTCTGGCTGGTCCTCATCTGCTGCAGGCACACCGAGCAGCACGTGTGCTTGCAGTCCAGCAGCTTGGGCCGCCGGCGAGGGCTGTAGTAGTTGAAGCAAATCTGGCACTCCATCAGAGAGTCCTGGGACAGGGTCTCCATGGCGGCTGGACAGCGCAGCACAGCAGGTCTTGCGACAAGTCTCACCCCGTGACAAGCCTCAGGTCAAGTCTCACACCAGATAAGTCTCACAGCCAAGGAGCGGCTCCTGCCCCTCTGCTGCTGCTTCTTAGGGCAGCACCAGGCAGTGGCTATGAAGGCAGGAAAACCTCAGGCCTGAGCCTTCCAGTACCTGAGACAAACAGATAAACATGAAGGAATAGGTTACTTACAGGAACCAGCCAGAACAAGAGTCCAGCTAAGGGGGAACGGAAACTAGTGCTGACCTTGTAATCTGGAAACAAATTTGCCACCCTTAGCAAGAAAACACCTTCCCACTGGCTTCACCAAACTGCCCAGTGGCAAACCTTCAGGTCAGCCATCACTAGGTCTCCATTTACAGCTATAAAATCCCTACCAGTCCACCACTCACTGTTACATTTATACCCATAACAGGGGAAGCTGTAGTTCACTAAGCAGGTCCCTTCAGCATCTACCACCTGTCACATTTGTAGGATCTGCACCTTAACTATTGTTCTCATTTAATCCTTTAAACCCCTGAGGATTTTTAGTTATTTGGCTCAACCACTAAGTCTGTATGAAAGGTTGGGAAATTAAAAATATGTTGAAACGGATGCATTTCCACAGGCTCCTGAACTTACTCCTATGCATGAATAAGCAACCAAGTAACTATACTAAAACACCCACATTTGCGCACAATGAAAAGGAGCAGCATAATTTTCAGTCAAAATAATTTCTTGCCTGGCTGCACAAGCAGCTTGTTCAACATGGCCCTTCTCACTGATGAAAGCTTCACCTAAGACAACAGGCTGTTTAGACCCAGAACGGTCAAATATCATGGACAGCAATCTGCTAATGCACTGAATTAAAGGCAAATTGTTACTAACCTTGTTCTGAACTATTCACTATATAAGAATTCTTTGCATTTCCCACTTAATACTTACAAGCTATGCAAAAAATGGCAGCTGTGTTGACTTTCACAGCGAGCTGTTTAGCTTTGTTTAATTTTGGTCACTCCGACATGCGATAAATATGAATGGGTAACAGCTTTAAAACTTTTTGCATTGCCTGCCTTGCTGTGCTTGAGGAAATATCAGCCTGAATTTGCATCCAGATAATACAATAAAGAAAACACAAAATATTTGCAGTGACCTTTGATTTTCTCTTATTGCAGTGTTACTCCCAAAACAGAGTTAACACCTGAGGACCACAGCTGTCAAAGGTCCTCTTCCTTTCCATACAATTATTTCTTGCTCTTCCCTTCAGTTCATAGCAACTAGGTTGCAACACGCTAACCGGTGGGTAACATCAGTACAACGGGAAATAATGTAGTTCAAGAAGAAAAGGCAGGCACACATGTACAGTTCACAATGCAGGACAGCCTTCTGG
The DNA here is from genome assembly GCA_009867235.2 of Psittacus erithacus. Taxonomy (NCBI): domain Eukaryota; kingdom Metazoa; phylum Chordata; class Aves; order Psittaciformes; family Psittacidae; genus Psittacus; species Psittacus erithacus. Next base: position 94,117 of record WYDI02027558.1, on the reverse strand, counting down.
ATCACACTGTCCCACACATCCTGCTTCTGGCAGCTACTGGTATTTGAGTAGGCGAAACAAAATACACGTCATCTCTTCAGATGCTAACGACTGATATCACAGACATTGGCAGAACTAGCCCTCCTGTACATTTTGCAACAGCAGCAAGTTTTGGCTCACAAGGCACTTCAACAAACACACAGTGACAATCCTGACTCACGAGAGAGCAAGGGCTGCAGTTATAAAGGCAGGAGCTCGTGAAACGCAGGCAATGGCTGCAGAGGAAAATGGCACATGCCAGTCACCCAAACTGCACTTTTGGGATGCTTTGCCTGAATGCAGCACAGAGACCACTGCTGAGAGAAAGACTGACGCGAGCATGAAGCCAGCATGGGTCTGTGTGTTGCCTGCTCTGCTCCAGCACAGTGTTACACATGGCATTAACAAATACTCCAGTGCAGAGGGAGCCTAACTCTGCCACAGAAGGCACTATGCATTCATGGCTTGCATGAAGGCCATACTGAAGGAAAGTGGAAGAAAATGCATAGAAGCTTTATCTTCTTCATCCTCTCCTTCCCATTACTAATCTTCACATCCCTAAAGTATAGGAAGGCACAAAGGATGACTGGCTGAACGGGTCTTTAAACAGCTAGCATGCAACTGAGAGAAAAATGACAGACAACTATCCATAATGCTTGGCAATTTGTGGCTGAAAAGCATTAAAAGACAAAGGCCAGATTAGGAATTAGGTGTAGGAACTCAGGAATGAATCACTGAAGCTATCAAATTCAGGTCTCAGCCACAAGCAATCCAGCGGGTTTATATTTTGCACAGACATATCCATATAAAATCCTGTTATGCTCTGCCCAAGCCAAACTTGAGCACAGACATTACAGGACACAAATCTGATCTGCTGTATCTGCAAATCTGTTTAAAAAAAAAAAAAAAAAAAGAAAAAAGAAAAAAAAAA
>WYDI02027558.1:0-93068 GCA_009867235.2 Psittacus erithacus | reverse complement strand
GAAAAAAGAAAAAAGAAAAAAGAAAAAAGAAAAAAGAAAAAAGAAAAAAGAAAAAAGAAAAAAGAAAAAAGAAAAAAGAAAAAAAAAGGCTCCAATGTCTGCAAATCCAGAAGGGAAGGCTTTCATTTAAAGACAAAGTTGAAGTACTCCTGCAGATGTAAATAAGTATGTCTGCATAGAAGCTCTGCCCTCCATATTTTGGATGTCAGTGCACTGAACTGGTGAAGTTCTCTGACTTCATTTATCTGTCATCTACAACCACCTGTCTCCACTTACAATGTTAAAGGTAAACCAGTTTCCACTGATGTGAATGTGATTGGGCTCAAGATAATTTTTCTGACGGCATGTCCTTGCCCAAGAGTTACATACTCATGTGCTATCAAGCTCCTTATCCCTGTTTCAGTGACATCCTTACAGCAGAAGATCAGTGCTCCTCTCTGAAGATACTCAAAACCCACCTGAATGGTTCCTGTGTAACCAGCTCTAGGTGGCCCTGCCTTGACAGGGGGGTTGGACTAGATGATCTCTAGAGGTCCCTTCCAACCCTAATGATTCTGTGATTCTGTGAGAAAAGCTGAAGAGTAAAACAAAAATCACCCCCAGGCAAAGAGTGCCCTGGGGGGAAAAAGAAGCAAATCCATCCCAACAAGATCTCAGCTGGCTGGAGCACTAAGTTGTGCTGCAAAGCATTTCTCTAGGAGACTAAAGTTTTAAGGTATTAGTGCAATCCACAGGAAGAAAAGGAAAAGAATGGAGCCAAATTAAAAGGTTAAGATAGGGCTTACCACCTACATGACATGCATTGTTCAGATATGTGTGGATATACCTGCAGAAGCTGTAAATATAGCAACAACCCTACTTTGATCTGGGGCTGAATCAAGGAAATGGTCACTTCTAACTGTGTGTCTTGAAGTTATACTTCTTTCCTTTCCCCACCCCTTCTCTTCCCCCCCCCAAAAAAAAAGCAACTATAGGCTTTATTCCAAGTAACAAAGTTGCATTCTGCATATACTTATAGAGAATTATGACATTTCTTACTTTCCCGAAACATCTCAAATACTGATCAGATGTATATTTTGACATATCAATTGTAAAAACCCGTAAGCTGAGAGGTTAGTATGACTCCTTCCAAATTTGTCTAAAGACAAGTTAAAGAGTAGCCACAGCCATCTAACCCCTTGTCCTTTGATGACATTGCCTTGTTCAAAGGTTGGACACATAGCTTCATGGGTACAGTGCAACTTTATTCCCAACTACACTCAAAGCCCCAGAACCCTTCTGCACTCTGCCACAGCTCAGCTTGGGGATAAAAGAAAATCAAGCTATTATCTAGAGTCCAAACTAAACTGCATAATGTCTATTTAATTCATTTCACAGTACATAGGTAGGAAGGAAAAAGCCATGGGAGCTTTCTCAGTACTCTTCTACCACTTCAGTAACAATGCCAATAGGAGCAGACCTCCTCTTGGACAGGGGACTGAACTCTCAACACTCCCCCACACCAGGTGGAGGTACTGAGTTGTCACAGGTGAACACCTCACTCAAAGCTTACTCAGACTTCACTCTTCTTGGTGCTCTGAGCATGAAGACCAAGAGGCAGCCAACCTGCACATGAGGGCATGGCTCAAGCATTAGCCAAAAATACCGTCTTGTCATGTTTTGCTCTTGTCACCCATTGATGCCCAAGGTGGGTGAGGAGACTGTTGACAGGAAAATGGGATAAAAATAAGAAAAGACTGTCAGGGATACCTGTAGGGCTCTGCAAGAGAAACAGCATATACGTATGTGTGGAGAGGGGAATGCATGTGGAAAGGAGGGCTGGGAATTATGACATGGAAACTATACACACAGAGAAAACTGCAACTGTGAGTAGTGACTGCCTGGCACAAACCTCACAGCAACTGGAAGCTTTGCAGGGCTGAGATCTATCTAATGACTTAAATGAAAATTAACCGGGTATAAAAATACGCAAGCTCCAAAACTCAAGTGTCAGGGTTGACAGTGGCCAGCAAGAGGAGAGATTTACAAGCGGTTACAGAGACCCAGGGAAGAACCTGCAAAGCTGATAACTCCTGCGGCAGATGATCAAAGTACAGCCAGGTGTCTGAGAGCACAGCACAAAGGTCCTTCTTGCAGATTTGGGCTGCCCTCTGCATGAGCCAGGAGTTTTTAACATTTGAGAAATTATTGTGTAACTCAAGACCAATAAAAGTCTGGAGAACAAACCAGGTATTTCAGCGGATTGTCAGTCACTGTGTCTGTTCTGGTGATACCTTGTTGGAGGCCACAGCAGATCCCCAAGCTCTCTTTTTTTAGCGTGAGCAGGAGGCCAGGAATGCCAAGGCATCAGATTCCTACTCCCCAAGAAGGTGAAGGCAGAAGGGACATTTGTTGCTCTCTTGCAATTTGTAGCTTCCTAGCACAACATAGGGGATGGTGCTGCAAGAGGTGAACAGGTGAAGGTTGCTGCAGCTACAGATGAGAGGAAGAAGAAAGCACAAGTTTGCTGCACAGAAGGCTCTGCACAAACCCTAACTATAAAGTGGTCCACAACTGGCTGGATCAGAAAAAAAAGCTATTTCTGGAACCCAGTGCATAGAAAGACATTTTACATCCATGAGAGGAGTTGGACAACAAGTCAGAGAATAATCATAGCAAATCTTTGCCTATTGACATAATATTTTTTCTGTGTAAGGTCAGCCCTAGTGACACTAAGCAATGGAAACCGCAGACTGGAAGGGGTGCCACCTGCACAGGAGAACTTAGAACTATCTTCACACATGCTTCCCAGCTTACTAGTGCCCAAAATTACACTAACTTGGAAGCCTCAAAAATACACTTTAATGATGCCTGTGGAATCAAATATAATTCACTGAAGATTAAACACCATATGACATTTTTAAAGCCCGGCTTTGGGGCACACTGATGTAGTTAGCTGATCACTGAAATAACACCTCAAAAACTTTGTGCAGACTTATGCATGTACTTAGGCATGCTCTACTTGCTGTACAGCAAGGTTAATAACAGACTTTCAGCAAGGCAGTGTATCAATGATACTTCACCTTTCTCAAGGAAGGTTCATTACGTAAACTCCCCAAACACATTAAGAATTCTTTGACAGTATTACTGAGTATGTATGTTTTATGATGAAGAAAGATCCATTCATTCCAGGTGCCCTTAAGCTGGAAAGGAGATGGGGGTGACAGGGGGTACTGTTCTCAATAGGGGAACTAATTGCAAGAATCATCTGCCCACAAATATGAATGGAAATGTGTGATAGAGTTGTTTCAAACTGATAATGAGGAGGAAGGAACATATTTAATATTGGGAAGCATGTCTGCTACAATAATTCAGCATTTGTGTATGTTTTCCAAAAACCCACATTTGGACAAAACACACTGGGGCTGCTGCAAATGCCCAGGACATGCTACCTGATTTCCCCTGAATATCCTTCACTAAATAATCCTATTTATTTTTAGGCTGTTCTGTAGCACTAATTACCATAGTAACTGAGAACATCACAAAGATTAATTAATTTATTCATCACAACACCCTTGTTAGGAGAGAAGTATTATCATATCCTTTCATCATCTAAGAAAAGAAGTGCTGAAAGACAAAGCAGTTGGTCCAAGGTCATGCAAGCACTCCCCACATTGCCTCAAAGCTCCTGGACAACTTCATCATCCCAGCTCCACTTTCCACCTCTTGAGCCCTCGGGCAGAGGAGACAGATTGTGGGCAGATTCTTTTTTGCAACAGAGAATCAATAAATTTCAGAAAACCATCCATTTCTCCCCATCTCTTCAGCTGGCAGTATTTCCATGGAATGCCTGAGATTTTTTTGTGGCTTTCATTGAACATATGAGCTTTTCTACAGACCATGAAAGTTATGAGAGACTGTGATCAGAAACTGATGTTTCTCCACAGACATAGTTCATCCACCATGTAGATTACAACCAAGAGACTGCATGCATTTTGAACGACATAAAGCTAACAGTAAAACAACAAAGTTAATCCATTTTTCTCTCCAGAATTACCTATTTTCCAGGCACCTTCTTTTAAGGCAGGCAGCCTACATACTTTCTATTTAGTTATTCACAATTGCACAGAAATATTGCAGAAAAAAAAGTGTTTTACTTTGGCTAAATCCTTAGCCAGTACAAGCTGGCACTGTTCCTTTAGCTTTAGGCCAGCCCTTGCAAAGATGTGAATGAGGTGTATACACTCCTGGATGCATAAAGCCACAAAAAAATAAAGCTGAGTGAAACTGTAGTATATGAGCCTACAACATTCTATGAAACAGTGCCAGGGGATCCATGCTGGTGGAGAGATAACCTGCTCTGGATGACCGCAACAGTGCAGATAAAACAAGACAGCAGTTGTCCTGCCTTTCTGGCAGCTGATCAGAGTGAACAGAAATGGATCATGAGAAAGAAGCCTAGCTGCAAGGTATCATCCCACAGCATTTTCTTTAGAAATTGTCACCAGACAACCTTAGCAATAGGAGACAGAGGCAGAAAGGTCACCCACAGGAACAAAACTAAATGTAGACATTTATGGGTTTGGAGCAAAAACATACCAGGTAAAACCACCAACATTTGGTGTTTATAGAAAACAGAGAGACTCACATGCTGCTCGTTGTTCCATCTCATGTTACCAGCTGTGCTGCTCCCTCCTTTTATCTGCAAACTTTGACATGCCCATGTTTCCTCACTCCAAAGACCTTATTTTGGTCAAATATGACCAAGGTAAGTCATCAAACCTGCACTTTGTTCCAACAGCAAACACTACTAATCACCTGCAACATGCCAGGTCAGCAAATGATGGGTACAGTTTCCTACTGCTGAGTCAAAACAGTATATCTACACTTACCAGACAGTTTCACACGAGTTGCTTTACCAATGAGAAGCAGTATTTGAAATCAAAATACTCTGCAGAAATATGCCCATTTCAGAAGAGCAGAGACAGAAAGCAGGAGTTTTCCTGTCTACCCAGCCTCTCAGCAGTGCTCCTTGCAAGTGGAACTGGAGCCAAGGCAGAGGGAGCCTGACCTGTTCCTCACCAGCCCAACTCTGACATGTCTGCAGGTTTTTGACAATGTTACTTGTCAAGCTGCCCCAGAGCTATGGTTCCCTAAATCTCCCAGGTTCCATCCAGCCTGGCAGAGCATAGGGGACCCCCAGGGGCAGCTCTGTGCTGCTGGATGGAGTGTGAAGATATTCATCACTGCTGCTGCTGTCCTCAAGCCCTAGTGTTTCTCTTCCTGCATGAGGGATGCACTGACACGATGAAAGACATGACCGTGGTCCTAAGACATTCCAAATCTGAAAATTTCCCAGCAGAGAACAGATTCCTCACAATTTACAAATAAAAAAATACCTCCAGCGTTCAAAGCATCCCAAGAGATGATGCTCATTTCTACAGCCCACTCCAAGCACTGCACTTGCAAGACCATTAGCACTTCTTCAGTTTTGTTGGCTGCTCTTAATTATGCCTGACTTAATCCTAAATCCTAGGGTAAGAGGAATTAAAAGACAATATTTTCCATGACCAACTAAGACCCATTTGCCATTCAAACTGGCATCAAGAAGAAAGGGAGTGGGAAGGGTGGTGTGAAAGACATCTACCCCTCACACCCATAAAAGCAGCACCTGGAGTTATTTATGACCATGACACAAGGAGCAAGTGTTTAGGTGGCTGGCAAAGAGATTTAGAAGTTGCTTCCCTACCTTAAAGCGAAGTCACAAACCAAGTCACTAAGGCCAAAACCCTACAGCCTTACAGCAAGAGCTATGGGTGTTAAACTCACTCCCAGTTACAGCTTTTAAATGCAATGCAATGGAATATCTTCTTTCTAAGAGATTTTCATTTATGGCCACATGACAGAATTCTGTGGCATTCAAAATGCTGAGGGAGAGAGAGGCATGAAACACCTGATCACTTAAGTGACAAATTCTGCTCTGCAAGAGCTTTGTGTTTTATCAGCCATTGACAGAATTTGCCTGATACCTGACAAGAAACTTAGTTAAAAGGGTATTCTCTCCCTCTCCTAAGGATTTGGTATTTTACTTACAAAATGCACCATCCCAAGAAAAAAAAGTAATTTTAAATAAAGCTCAAATGCAGACATTTCTCACCGACACAGGTCACTGGGTGACTGAGTGGGTATCACCTTGAATTAATGTATTAAGATACCAGTCTATAATTACAGGAGAGAGTGCTACAGCTTTCCAAGGCCATTGAGTGGGTTTTGATAAATCTAGGTCAAAATCTACCTGCCTATGGACCCAAACACAGGAGGAAAGGAATCAATACTCACACATTAATACACTGCCTATACAGTGCTAAAGCTGAAAATTCAATTTCAGACTTACCTCAGGAAACAGAAGTCCGTCAAATGAGAGTTTTAATTGTTGCAACTCTGCTCGGCGCTTCTGCCTTGTACATCCACCTGCCTAACATGCTTTGCACTCTCTACACTCATCCAGCGCAGCTTCCTGAGGACGTGATTCTGCGACCCACATCGCTGAACAGCTGTCTCCACATGGATGCTCTCAAGGACTGCGATGGTTTTAGGTTGGTTTTGTTTGCATGTGGAAAGGGGTTGGGGGTTTTCTGCTTCAGAATAAGGAAAAAAAATAGTGCAATAAGCCTAAGGGAGGCAAAGTAACACATCCTTTTACACTGAAATAGATGGGATTAAGAAATAGAAAAATATTTTCTTAGGAGCCACACAACACTAAGTAAGGAAACTCTCTTCCTTCATAGACCATAAAGAAGTAGAATAAGATTTGAAGGAGATTAGATGAGGCAGGGGAGCCTTTTGCATATTTTTAACTTTCTCCTGAAATCAGCTAAGTAGGCAGCACAATGGAGTAAAGTCCCTTTTTGGCAAAGAGAAAAGATGTGACAGATGTCCTAATGCAGGAGAACCACTTCCAAGAGCTTATCTTCACAAGAATGGAAGATAGCCAACTAATATGCCTTCTCAAGGTCAATTGCTATGTCATTTCCTAATGCAGGCAAATTGTGATCTTCATGCATTTTTAGTCTCTGATAAGCACAACAGATACTCCAGGTCACACCACTGGTCATTCTGGTTTGCAGACTACACCAAAAGGAACTGGAACTAATCCAAAAGCTCCTTTCTTATTGGAAACTAATCATTCACCCTGTAACACTCTGCCAGCTAGTAATATTAATACTACCCTCTCCTCCTGAATTTTGGGAACAGTTCAACTCTCACTGCAAATATGGATCACAAGCACTTAGGCAAAGCCTGAACTGCATACATATTGATGATTTTCTATTTCATGATTTATCTTTCTGTCTTTACACCAGTAAAATCCTCCAAACAAGATTTAAAAGGCTATACTGGATAAATTATTTCTTTGAATACTTTTCCAAACCACGTTTCTACCCATGGCTATAAACACTCCACAAGCTCCAGTTCAGACAAGTTATGAAGTGCATGACCTGACATCAGCCATGAAAGTTAATGGGATGACACATGCTCTTGAGGTCAGTTGCCCATTTACATACTTGACATACTATGCATCAACACAACCAATACAGAATCCAGTGTCAGCAGCCTCAGGCAGATCAAGGTAATCTCTAAGTGCAGATGCCTTCAATTCCCCTGTGCCACCCTGAAAACATGCAATCTGAGGGAACAACACAATGTTCCCAAAACAGCTGCAATTAAGCCAACTGGTTGCACATCAACCTACCCCACCAGCTCCATATCACGACTTGATGTCCCAGTACCACCAGGCAAAATTTCAAACTAGTGCTGAGCCAACAAACCGAAACCAGAAAAGGCTCTCAGCTCTCTCCTTCATGCCCATGAAAGAAACAAGAAGATTCCCATGGACGGACTTATACAATGAAGCCTAGAACAGAGTGAGGGGCTTTGCATCAAGTCTCTCCCTTGTATGAACCAGCACCATTTGTCAACAAAAGTAGCCTCACAGCTAAGCAATGCAGGGCAACAACTATAACTTAGGTTAGCACCACCACAACCCTCTCCGGTGGGCTTAGATAAATTACAGATCTGGGAGACTATGCTCAAAGCTGCAGAGCTGCTAGCCTCTCTGCTCTGGCGACCATGCTGTAATGGGGACTGCAACTGTCTGCTCAAATGCTCAGGGCACAGGAAGGTAAACTATTCTGGCTCATATTATATGAAATCTACTGTTGCTTTCCTTCACAGAAATGGTATTCAATTCCAAGAGCCACTCACATTCTGTAGCTGCAAGGAGTTTATCAGACCTGCCAAACTCTGTGGTTGTATTTCATTCTTTACAGTGAGTCCCAAGGTTCAGGCCAGATGTCACCCATCATACTCCAGCCAGTCAAAGTCTGGCTGCTTTTGGAATCTCCTTGTGTGAAAACACCCTCCCACTTGGCAGCACCTAAATAAGAGTATACAGAACTTTTGCTGTATGAAGGAGTGCAAATGCTCAGAAACGACTTTGTTATGCTAAATAGAGCAAAACAATTAAAATGAAGCAAACTGCCTTACCCCTTAGTTTTGGGCCTAGTTCTGTAGTCCTTGCAATGTAAAGGCATAAACTTAGAAAAGATAACTAACATAACACTGCTAATGCTCAAGGCTTCGTCACAGTCCTGATAGCATATGGCCACAGCGAGTCCTAGGTTCACAGGATTATGGACAATCAATTCAGTACTCAGTAAAAAGAAAGCTGCTAGCCCCATTTTTCTGAAGAAAAGCTGAAAACATGAACTTCAGTAGCCCCAAATCCTACCCAGTTAGGTAGAACCCCTGAATTTTAGTGCCTGTCTTGCAAGCCAGTCTCATGATTCCTGCATGTGACTTAGAGCTACCTGAAGAAAAATAGCTTCAAGGTGAACAAATTTTTTGGCAGTTTCAGATCAAATTAAACAAATACTTTCTCTTTAGGCAAAAATGGTCATTTCCATTAAAATGTCAGCTCTTTTCAACTTTCATTTCTATCTATTTTCTTTTAGAATAAATTTATAAAAAGGTAACACAAAGGACAAATCTTTTTGTACTGGAACAATTTTTCTTCTGGTGTGGTCAGTCACTGAGCGAGCCAGAAGCATCTCTAGCTCATATTGCTCAACTGATGAATGTGGAATACTTAAGCCTAGCCATACACCATTGTATTTTTCCCCAGTAAAAATCACAACATGGGCATTTTGAACAGACAAGTCATATTTCATTACGTGATTGAAGCCTGAAGAGGACTATGTGGTTGACAGAATTGCTGGGGTTTACAGGCTTTTCTTTCAAAGGAGCTAAAAGATCTTACTTTGAAAGGGCAGGTGGTTCAGGGCTTTCTAAAAAAATTCACACCCATCCCAATGGTCTCCAGAGTATTTCAACTCCAGTACTGCGTTCAGTTTTGGGCCCCTCACTACCAAGAAAGACCCTGAGGTGCTGCAGTGTGTCCAAAGGAGAGCAATGGAGCTGGTGAAGGGTCTATAGCACAAGTCCTGTGAGGAGTGGCTGAGGGAACTGGGGTTTTGCTGGGGAACTACAGAGAAAAGGAAGCTCAGAGAAGACCTTATTACTCTCTGCAGCTACCTGAATGGAGGCAGTAGCAAGGTGAGGATAGGTCTCCCCTCCCAAGTAACAAGCTATAGGACAAGAAAAAATAGCCTCAAGCTGCACCAAGGGAGGTTTAGACTGGATATTAGGAAAAATTTCTTCATCAGAAGACTTGTCAAGCACTGGAAGAGGCTGCCCAGGGAAGTGGTTGAGTCGTCATCCCTGGAGGAATTTGAAAGATATGCAGATGCAGCACTTCAGGACATGGTTTAGTGGTGGACTTGGTAGTGCTGGGTTAACAGTTGTACACAATGATATTAAAGGTGTTTTGTAACTTAAATGATTCTATGATTCTATTCCATGTACCATCACACAGAATGGTAGCAAGGAACCAAAGAGGTGCCTAAGGGACAGGTAAAAGAAAGGAAAAAAGATCCAAAATGCATTTTGCTACTCTAGAAAGTGTTGCATTGAAAGAAACAACCTAAGAAGACAAGGTGAGCATGCACACAGCTTAATGCCTCTATGCAGGATTTGACCAGATTCCACTCAGTAGAGGTCTTTATTCCATTATTTTAGTAGTGTATCTGTGGGCCTTACAGTGGTGCACTGAACACAGGAAACATCAATGCACACAACCAGACAGATGCCAAAGGAACCACACTGACTTATGCCCATAGAGGATTTGGCCCACAGCTAGAAGATGTTACAAAACATTCAAAAAAATACCTCTTTCCTACTGCCAAAACAAGTTCTTGACTCAGATGGCAAAAAAAATCTCAGCTCTGGTCTCAGATTTGCATTGTGCTACAAACTATAGCATCCCTTGCTTCCCAGACAGGAGGTTTTCAGAATTCTTTAGTTTACTGACATCATTGTTACTTTTTAGAGTCGAGGCAGTGTTACCCTAACTTTGCTTAAGTGACTTCACTGTCAGGTGTCTTTCACCTTCCTGATTACTGCTTTGTTTTCTTGCTAACAACAGAAATGATCAAAACGTCCCACTAAATCAAGACATTGAGAAAATAATTATTCATACTTTGCCAAATAACAGCGTGGATTGGAAAAATCATTTTCTATTCTTTAAAGCACTCCTTCATACTGTACCCTGTATATTTTAAACAGTGAAGCCTCTGCCAGTTTCTTTCACACTCAGTTTGCAGCACACCTGCCAGAGTGAGGTCTTTGCCAATAAACAGGGTTCTTAAGTGCTATGACAATTAAGAAAATAATGTAATGATCAATATAAATAATTAGTGCTATTATTATTACTGACATCCATGCTCTTCGGTCTGAGCTCTCATCTTCCAGAGCAACTGCCTCTAGAAAAGAGCAAGTGAAGAGGGCAAGTGCCAGTAGGTGGCACTCCAGAATATAAAGCGTTAAGCTCCAGGGCTTGCAGGAGGAGGAAAACCGGCTCTGCTTGGCTGTCCCACTAGCTTACTTTAGCACCCCTTCAGGAGGTTTGGTTTAGGTAAGATGGCTATCTCCACTTTCCTACTCCCAAACAGTAGGGACAAATGCTGCCAGCACCAGCTTGTAGCACCATAAGATTATCCTGATGCTGGATGGGATGCATCAGCAGGGTGAGCTGCACCTTGCATGGTCATGTCTAAAGGAGAGTAGAATATCAGCACACCAAAAGCACTGAGCTCATTACTTGTTCCCTGACTGAAGGGAGAGCTCTCACAGGATAGCTGGAGTTGCTTCCCATGTTGTGCATGGAGAGGTGGCAGTGCCTTGCTGCCTCCCGCCACTCTCTTGCACTCCTCCAAACAAGCAGCAAGCTGGGATACCTCTAAAATAATGCTGGCCTTTACTGCTTAAAGACAGCACCAACAACTACAAACATACCCTAACGATTATGAAACCAGCTTCTCTTCTGTTTATTTTCAGATATGCTCTACGCATGCATAACAGCTGCAGTGTTCACCTTCAAGGTTAGGAAGCGTCTCTACAAACAATTTCTTGAGGCATGTTGCAGACTCCCACCCTCCACTGAGGCTTCTGCCTTGCCTCAACACTCACGCTCATCCCACAGCCAAGTCAGTCAAACCAGCACTTCTTCCAGTCAAAGATGATTGTCAGGAAATCCTCTATCTTATAGCCTCGTCAGCCAGGAGAAGGAAATCCACCTCAAAGGGCTGTAGTTCACCTGGTCTTTGCAACTCTTATCCAACTGTAAGAGCGATTGCTTGTTTTGCTGTTGCTGGAAACCCTCCCAATCCTTCAGTCTTCAAAATGAGGCCCTTTAAAACACTGCAACTCGGGGGAGATAGGAGGGTCTTGCTTAAACTTAGGAAGATTGTGATGTTACCTTGGAAAGTAACATTTTAAAGAAAAACTGCGGAAGCCAGTTGCTTTGTCCAACTCCAGGCATCAAGCATAGCAGTCAACATTTAAAGAGGCAATGAATCGGCTCAGTTGACAAAGATGCAATTCCCACATCTCTCTCCCCTGGAAAAGGTGAGAGTTTAAAACACTGAAGGTCATATAACTAGGTGGAAAAAAGTCTGCATTTTTACCAGAAGTCTCTATGAATTACCTAAAAGCTGTACAAATACAGAAAATAACCAGTCTTGCAAAAAACATAAGTATTTCCTGCTTAAACTCTCCTTAAAGGCAAACCTGTACCATGGGATCCATCTGCTTATGTGGAAATAGCAGAAAAGATCTGTCAGAAAGCAAATTCCTTTCCTCTCCTGTATATGTCAGTGGATAGCTGGCATTTCCCCTGCCCCTGAATTGACCCCCAGTATTAATAGACACAAAAGCGGAAAAGTTTTAGGTTGTTTCTGTGGACATAAGCAACATACAAACCAAATAAAGTAATATGCCCTTCTTGCAGGAGAGGGTCCACAACCAATGCCACATTCCAAACTCATTTCCTTACAAGCAATAAATACATACCTTTTATCTTGATGGTTCACTGACATCACCTACTGAAAAAAAGCACAATTCAGCTCAGGTTTATGTACTATATGCACTGCACAAATTTGCTCAATACATGGTTTTAGATCAAGTTATCTTTTAATACACAAAAATGGACTGATGGCATGGAAAGAAGAATGAGGCAAGGAATGTTCCTGCTTATTCTGCCTTCCTAGCTGCTATCCCAATATGGATTTGGTTCACAAAGTATTCACCTGTGGAAAAGCAAGTCATGAACATAACTGTAACCCATACCAGTCTTAATACTGGGCAGCAATGAAGTGTGTAACTGTCTGGTGATTATCATGAGATATCAGAAGTATTTCCAAGTCAGCAAGTCACACAGCTGTTGCTGTAAGAATTTATTTGGATCTCCTGTTACCATGTATCTCCCTGAACAGATGCGTAGGTGCTCTCCTGATACTCCACACACCTGATTGGGAAGCTGAACTAAGGAGTGCCCAGCCTTTAGTGTTCTCCTCACTGTTAGGTACAACAAGCCACCTTCTCTAATAAGCAACCTTTCTTGATAGGAAAGATTTCAGTTAGTGTGGACTGTCGGGAGCTTTAATGTTCCCAAGCAACAAAATGTAGGCAAGTGCATTGTAAGTGGGTTCAGAAAGGAATGCCAAGTTCTCCATCACTGACTAGTCAACAGATATGAAAAAGATCAGTCCCTTTTTAAGTTCTGAATTTAAATTTAGAAGAAAATATCCATATTTAGTGGAGCTGAGTGACCAAAGAGGGAAAGAACATTAGAACAAAAGCTTCTTGCTTTAAAGACAATCATTCTATCCGTTATATTCTTTTTTTAGCGAATTTTTGCAAACCAGTTCAGATTTTGGAAGTAGACTTTCAGGCTCCTTAAAGTAAGTATGCAAGTGCAGGTAAGTATGAAGGTGTAAAATGCAGCTGCTTAAATGTGAGTACTATAACCACAGGAGTAGAGGCATAAGACCTTTTAAGAAAAAAAATCATTAAATATTCTCACTCCCTTATGTCTGATTGCATAACCCCTCTAAAGAAAGTAGTAAAGGTCACTGAAATGCACAGGCCTTTGCTGATGGAAAAATACTATTGTATATTGCTTAAAAATACACAAAAGAAGTAAGTGCTAGAAAATGAGACCCTTGAAGGAATGAACTGAAAAAATCCAACTCAGCATGATATCCTGATTTAAAATTGCACATGTAGGGCGTACAGCCACCTCTGTATCTCTCATAATTGAAAAGGCAACAGGTTTATAATCTTATTAAGGGACGAAGTTGTAGATTCTTATCACTTCATTAAATTGCCAGTGCATGATCTTTTATTATTCTTTTTTTTTTCTTCTTCTTGTTTCATAACCACCCATTAACATAAAAAGAGCAGAGTTTTTCCAATGGACCACATAGAGGAGTTTCAGCCAGCAGAGGAAGGAGTAGCACAGGAATGTAACCCTGTAACACTGGAAAAAATTAAGTCTCTCAAAATACGAAGGGTTTTTTGCTGTAGCTCTTCCAAGGACTACAACTGTAAAGTTCCTGTAGTTGTGGGGTTGTTTCCATTGCAAACATAAGTAAAAAGGAAACATGACACCAAGTTGCAACCTTCCTTTAAAAATTCATTACCAAAGTGAGACCATAAGGAGCACTTAGCTCTCGCCTTCTTGTGTCAGGGATGTGGCTGCATCAGAAGAGAAAAGACCTGGACTGTATATTAGGCTTCTAAGAGGTAAGTCAGTGTGAGTTTTATCCCTAAATTATTTTCAAACATGGGCACTATATCCTCTTACAATGCACATGTCCTCACCTAAATCCTTTTCAGTGACTTACTTTGCCCTTTTCCCAAGGATGTTCAGGAGCACCAGTATGATAACAAGAATTGATTTATGTATGAAAATAATTATAAATTTATATATTGGTTAAATATATATGTATATCTCACGAGGACTTTTCAGGTGAATAAACAATTTCTTTAAAGCTATGAAAACCAGCATTTCTTTGTGCCAGTGACCCCTTCATGTGAAGCAGTTCTACTGAGTTGGGCAAAGCCTCTTTCACAGTAGCTTCTCAAGAGCTGATTTCATCGAATCATGGAATCAACTCAGTTGGAAAAGACCTTTAAGATCATCAAATCCAACTATTCCCCCACACCGCCAAGGCCACCACTAAACCATGACACTGAGGGCCTCGTATACACAGTGTGTGAACACTTCCGGGGACGTGACTCCATCACTGGCCTGGGCAGCCCATTCCAATGCCTGAGCACCCTTTGGGGAAAGGATTGATCTTGATCTCCAGTCTGAACCTCCCCTGGTGCAGCTTGAGACTCTTCCCGCTTTGGGCCAGACTTGCCCAGAAATCTTTCCAGAGGAGAACTGGTCATCTCACAAGCAGTCTTGCTTTCCTCCAGATGCCAATGCATGTGCCATGTTGTGTTTAAGAGGAAAGCCTTGCTCTTCGAAACCTTTAGATAAAGAAGAGGGAGGCTAAATCTCAAAACATTCTGAAAAAAAAAAAACCTTTGAAAGAGGCAACCAGTAGATTTTTAAGACCACCTCACAATCACCCTGATGTGCCCTAGATATCCGGATCTATTTTAAAATTCCCTTCCAGCTGCTATTACTTGTGTTTTCTGTGGAAATCATACAAACCGGGAGAGTGGCAGCTCGCAAGAGGCTGCAAGATGAAAGGCAGAAGACACTGTGAAATTGAGAGAATAAAAAGAACAGTTTCTATACACTTCAAGGCCTTCGGGAGAGTCAGGGAGGTTTTCTGAAGGGGAGGTGCTAATTATCCAATCATAACAGTAGCAAAAGTGTCCTTGTAAATAGCTCACTGTTTATTAAAAGCAAATTTGGGAGCAATGCAAGTTCACTGAATTCTCACCAATTTGCTATTACTGACCAGATTCTGTCTTCTAGACATGCTTAAACTTCATACACCGGCATTTCCTACTCCACAGTCTGACTATAGATCTGCCTGTTCAATTAACACAGCTCCAGCATTTCTGTTGATTGCTATTTTAAAAAGGGAATCTACTCCAGAAAGTAAAATCTGAAGTGCGAAGAGTACTTCACTCCCATTCCCAGTCTAGCTCCAACCACATTTCAGAAATATTTATGCCAGAGCAGCAAGAGAAGTATCCTCAAACCAAATCACCATCTCCTACTTGCTGTGCTTTGAACTTACAACAAATTCCAGTATCTGAGTATCACACTTATTACTGCAGGGCAAAACTCTGGAAAAAAAAAAATTAAAAAAAAAAAAAATAAAGGTATCTTGTGCTGGAAATTAAGCCAAGATGCTGATTGAAAATAAAATAAAACTAAAGTGAGTTTTGATGGAAATTTGGGATTTAAGAGGAACACCTTATGAATAAGTGAAACAAACAGCTATGTCACCTGTACTAAGAGAGGTGCTGCCTTTCTACTAAATACTGAAAGTTGGCAACTCATTTTCAGGACCATGAAATGTTGCTTATAGCAGCTCAAGGTACTTGCATATGGGATGACCCATGTTTCCATTCTCCAACAAGGACTGGGTTTCCTAGCTAGATTACATCTTCCATAACCACAATGGCAACTCAACATGAAAACAGGGGATGGAAACCAGCCATAAAGTCAAGCCCCAAGCGAAGAATACAAAAACAAAGTATGCTAATTACAGTTCCCATGAGAGATGGTGCTAGCACTCCTAAACCTAATTCATCAGTCCCTTTTTTAAGTGAAAGGAGATTTAGGCAGGTTTTTTTCCCCTCCATAATATAAACCAATGACCTTTGACAAAATTAGGATGCAGGAAAAGCTTCCAGAAGGTAATGCAGGATAAGTCTTCAAACCAGCTGTAAAAACAACTGAAGAGGTAAACATTCAGCCTTTTACTGCTTAAAAGATAAAGAGGAATGATTTTTCTGTTCCAGGAACCTTCTTGAGGCTTCATACCAATATATCTCCAAACTCCATCCTTCACCACACAATTCTTCCCATTTTTAGTTTAAAAGAAAGCTAGTACACAGGACTGATCTTTAATCCCTTATTTGTCAAAACCCCTTTAGGCTTTAGCTAGGTTGCACCAGTGTGACAGAAAAAACTTGATCTACAGTCTTCATAGCAGTGCCCCAGTGCTCGACACCGAAGTGAAATGGAATTAGCGGGGCACATGGTTTCTGGCTGCTGCAAGCACCCCATTTCCTCAAAGTGCAAACATCTCATCCTCAAATTAGAATATAAGTGGGCCTGGGTTTTGCAATGACGCAAGACAGCCAAAACACAGTACTCCATTAAACATGAAGGGAAGCAGTCTCACAATCTCCAGATCTCTGTTCATGTTACTGAAATGAAGAAGGATTCAGAGAGTAAGGTACAAACAATGTAGTCTGATGAAAAAACTCATTATTTCAACACAATTCAATAATCTGGAACATCAGTAGTGCTGATTACCTGCCCTCTTCAATGCCCCCTTCAATGCCCCCCTTGTTCTTCTCCTTACTCTAAAAAAAACCTATTCTCTGCTGCAATATGAGCAATGAATGTGTCAAGCATGGGTCTTTCACAGGGCTGGCTTATGAACTTCAGTGATCTCTTCAAAGAAGTGTCATCAAGGCAGAACCTCAGTCATAAGAAAATGTTTGAGTTAACACTTTTGCAGATAGTTCCCCAACAGGCTCAACAGTGGCTGCCTCAAAGGGACCTGGGGAAGGTAACTGAAAAAGTAAGTCTGTTGACTGCAAGCTTAAATTCTGAGCAAAGATTATACCACCATCAGTAAAAAAATTAGGAGGCACTATTAAAAAAAAAATTTTAAAATGCATAGCTTCAATACTGGGTCTGTGGTCTGCCATTTAGAAAGTATCTCTATTACAAGTTTTGTACTGGAGACAAGCATCAGAAATGTTAATACTGTCATTATTGGATGTCTCAACTTTACCTGCATTATGAAGATCTAAGATGGCCTAAATTTAGCTTCAAACAAGGCTTCCATCCAAATTAATCTGCATGCAACAGGGTCAAATTTCCCCAAGCCACATGCCAGTGGCAGATTCAATGAACCTACACAGGCACCTGGGTATGCTCATGGCAGAAGGAAACTTTCATTCACTAAGGGTGAATCTGACAAGATGATTTTTTTTCCACTTCTCCCAGATGAAATTTTTAAGTAGCAGCAATTTCAATAGCTCAGCAGAGCTCTTCCAATGCCTCCTGCTGACCCCATTCCACTTTGAAGTGTGCAATTCAATATTGAGGTCAGAAAGGAAAAGCAAATATGAGAGAAAGGCAGAGACCTGGGTTCCAGTCCCTGCTCCAATGAATGTTTAATTATTTTATATTAAAAATTCATTTGGAGAAGGGCTAGAATCCACACAAACTAATGGGTTTACCTGAAGAGAAAAAGATCCCCAATCAAATGCTGCCAAACAAAGGTGGGAGCTTAGTCTCCACTCCCTTCATGCTGAGTATCAGACCTAACTCAGAGAGAGCAGCCACTATCTCCTCCACTGCTTACATCTCAGAAGAAAGTAACTAACTCCAGAAAAGAATAAAAAGGAGCAGTTTATTACATTTTCCTGGAAGAGGGCTGCCAGCTTAAAAGACCTGCTCTTGGTTCTCCCTAGTATGGCCAGCCAATCATTTGGGATGTTGGCTTTTGCAAATCTCACTCTTAGGTCAATTTTTCTCCTTGCATCACACAAGAAGCTGCATTATGCGAACAGAATTTCCCATAAAATACAGTGCCTGGAAATTTTATAGGTCTTCTGTGGATTTACTCAGTTGAAAATGCTCTTGAGTTGCTTCGGTGTTTTGAAAACTTTGAGTTGTGTGATTGTGACAGACAATCCAAGTGAGCTAAACACTGAACATCAAGTGCTGCATGCTGCTAGTCCCTGTTTCCCCTCAACTGACAGAAGTCCAGGGGGGTGCAAGGGCTCAAGTACTCAGTTATGTGTGAAGAGTGGGTTGGTACAAAGAAAGAATGGAACTCTGCCGAGACATTACACAAACAGAAGACAAAATCAGCAAGTAAATTATTCTGTAGCAAACGGATCACACGCAGGTAGCTCTCAATTCAAAACTTCTCAAAAACAGAGCAACTCAGAAGACTTTCTTGCCAGTGAAGGTAAGCCTCCAAATAATCACACCAACATATAAAGGTTAAAAAAGGTGGGTGGAAGGAGGTGTTCTCTTTGCAGAAATTTGGAGTTGCATCTCCCCACAAACAGGGAGATATAACCCTGTCCCTTCAGATATCTGTCAAGCAGGAGCCAGGGCAAGGGCTCACTGGGCTGCCTGTCCAGCCAGGCACCACCAAAGCAACCAGTGTCACATCAGCTAGTGGGTAGGATGCTGGAAAGCTCTGGGAAAAATCACACCCTAAGGATGGCCACCTTCCGCTGGCACTAAGGTATGGCTTTTAAAAGCAAAGCATGTGCAAGCATACCACCATCTCAACACAAACACATGTCCATCCACAGCAGACTAAACAAAAATTTGTTTGCAAACAAAGCTGCTTATTCTTGTTGGTTGGTTTGTTTGTTATCTTTCATGATTCCTCATTCAGCAACTGGCACCAGTCTTGCCTTCAGCAAAAGCCACTAGTAAAGGATGACATCCCAGGCAGCTTTCACCGTGTGACATGAGGGTAGAGAGGAGGGGCATTTCCTTTACTTCCTAGAAGCAGATGAACTCCCATTGAACATCTAATTCAGACTTCAAGCTATCTTCACCAATCACTTGAAAGTGAAATAATTACCCTGTTTAAAGAAACCCAGCAATTATATTTTACATTTCCCCCCCCAAGCAGCTACTTCTGTTGTGACTATTCATCTTGTCCGTGATGACTATTATCTGCTGTATAAATATTGATGATCTGAGTAATTGCTGCTCTGTACATATGCTTCTCACAGATATAAATTTCTCTGCCTGAAGTAGGCTGCTGACAAAGTGCTTTCCTCCTTTTGCATGGCAATGAAACATTACAGGAGGTGCCATTGAGAGTTGTTAATCCCAAGGGAAAAAAAGAAAAAAGCAGCAAGTAACAACTGTCTTTGGAGAAGGGGAATGAAGTGATGTTTGCCTTGATTGGGAAGACTGAATAGTCCCAGAGAACAAGCTAGCTAAGCCAGCATTCAAAAGGCTTAAGTTTAGCTTCAGCTGCAGCAACATCAGGGTTCAAAGGGAAAGAACTGCTTTGGACTCAGCATTGGCCACCACTGCTAAGCTGGGCGTGCAGTGCTCTTGGGACATGTCATGTACAACACACACCCACCCAGTGGTTCACTGATGATGGGGATTACTTTCATCTGGATCAAAACCCAACTGGAAAAACAAGCCAGCCTTGTTCTGGGGAAGAACACTAAGCTGAACGTTATGCTGGAATAAATATACCCCCAATGCCATGCAGTAACCTATGCCAGCACATGGCCAACATGTCACAGAAAAGCAAAGCTGGTCTTGAGGGACCCAACACACATTCACTGGTAGCACTGGCATACAACAAAGTATTGCTACAGACTCCTTTTGCTGGTTAAATGTGTTTGCCCAGGAGATTTTGTGACCAGTCAGGTAGTTCTTATATCTTCCTGTGATCAGCAAAAAAAAAAAAAAAAAAAAAAAAAACAAAACACAAAAAACATCCCACTGCATGTCCTGGCTAATCTGATCATACTGCCCCAGGTCTAGCAGCACAAAGACACAGTTGTGGTAGACACAGCCCACAGCCTTCCCACAGGCACCCAGACATGATTTTTGCCTCTGGACTTTAAGCAGTCCACAGTATATGAGAGATAAGGGTTTTTCTTTAGTAGACACAAACTTTCTATGTATAAAACCTTCGAGTCTGAACCTCAGTAAAACCTTCATCTCTTCATCTGCTTGCAGAGATGAAGATCTTTTCTGCCGTGTAAAGGTTGGCAAGATTTATAAGAGAGTTTCATTGTAGAAATACTCTTTTCCCAAGGTCTCTACCCATCCTCCACAGTATCTGGAAAGAGACAATGGACAAAGACCTTCCTACAATTATTAAAGAAAAATATAT
Organism: Psittacus erithacus; assembly: GCA_009867235.2. Taxonomy (NCBI): domain Eukaryota; kingdom Metazoa; phylum Chordata; class Aves; order Psittaciformes; family Psittacidae; genus Psittacus; species Psittacus erithacus. The sequence goes on along the minus strand of WYDI02027558.1, from coordinate 72,588 downwards.
ATTTCTAAGATATGCTACAGAAATTAAGGAGAAACTAAAAACGTGACTTACTTTTGTGTTACTGAAGATTAACAAGAGTATGTAGAGGATGCAGAGAGCAGGACAAAAGACATCAGACTCCCTATGGGAGCAGGAGGCTAGGGCGGGAATAAGAACATAAGGGGTAGGAACAGAGAGCAAGTAGGAAGCAAGGGTGATACAGATAAGGTGCAAGCAACTTTTGGAGTGCCTGCAGGTGGAGAGGGAGGAACTGAATATTTGGAATGAGCAAAAGAAATATGAGTCTGGAAGTCCTACTTTCTCTGTTACCTTGTTCAAACAACTACGTAATAAGACATTATGCATAATCACAGCAGCAGTAATTTTTATATGTATATTATATGCACATAAAGAGACTTGGTGAAAGTAGTTACTAAACATCAATACAACAATCTTCTTCTTGTGACACTGAGTGCTAAGCCATCCGCTTGTTCAGTATGGCTCTCGTCATACAATTAATTCCCCTCCCTCCTACTTTCTGCAGCATCTTTCCTGCCCCCATAATTTCTTCGGCGCTTTGGGGTTTAATATATAACAATCTCCAATGACAACTGCTGTACATCTCTGAATTTTGAAGGGAAGTTGCTTCTGGCAGCAAATTAAAGGTTGAACTCTTAGCAGTAACCCTGGGCATGCTTAACTAATACTAGGCCACATAGCATACCCTAATTAGTCAAACAGGTCTACTTAAAAAAAAAAAAAAAGATCCACATGACCTCACTGTCAGTTCTTACACTGAGTCATTTTGGAGACCAGTTGAAACAGGGCCCTGCATAATTCTCTAACATCGACGGCGCCCTGCATTAACTGAAGTGGACTGAATCCTAACCGCAATAACCACATCACCCCCACCCTCTCCACTCAGTCTTTTTTTAACCCTTCTGTTTTTAAGACAAGACACAATCTAGCAGCCTCCAGCAAGTATTCAGTCTTATCTACATGGCCTCCTACATTTCCCAGATCCAATTTGTTTGCACGAAGATTACTTATAACACAAGCAGTATGCACACAGAACGTTTTACTGCTAGGGCAAATTATTTTGCATGCAAACACAAAATGCAGGCAGCCAAGCCACTAACTGCCCAATTCACAAGCACAAACAGCCATAGTGCTCTGAAGCTTTTACATGTATATCAACTTTAATGCAATGAAATGCACCTATAATTTTCAAAGACCTGTTAAAACACCTTTAAAAACATGACTCAAATCTTAAGTGTTCACATTTCTAAGCCAGTAAAAAGTGAAATCAAGTTGCCATCAAATAATACTCTATTATCTAGGTAGTTACTAATCCCATGGTTTACTCCAATCAGGGTCACTTAACTTTGTTAAAGCTATGCCTGTCCAACATATCTTTTCCTGCACTGCAACATCAGTCTGGAGCATAAAGAAATACAATGTCCATCCACTACAGCTTAACTGCCAAATTTCCTTACAGAGGATGCAAAACTGCAGTATTACCAGCTCTGGCTGTTTTCATCAAGAGAGTAGCTAGTTTCATCACATCTGTGCCAAAGTCACTATATCCACAAAAATAAATGCTTTGCTGGGTTTGCATCCTGCAAAGTATCTCTAGTGGAGGTATGAAAATGCAATTTCACTATAAAAAGAAATACAGTGGAGTTAATTTCTTGCACTGGGCACATAGTCATCTATTTTCATTGCTTCCAAACAGCCACTGCACTCTTAAGACCTAGGAAGCTGGCAATGTACAGACTTCAGGCCACTGCTTCTCCAGCTTTCCTGGGGTTGCAGGATGGTGTTTGTACCTCCTGGATGCCGAGCACCCTTTCTTAACAGGTAAGGACAGGTGGATACTACATTTTGCTTTCCTCTACTGATGTGAGATCTTTAAGCAGGCTGTGCAGTTGCAACCAAGCCACAGTGAAAGAGAAACTTTTGAACTGTGATGAAGGAATGGCCAATTCATGTTTTTGCCTTCTCAAACTGGCACAGAGACCTGTACAGATCTGGGAGGTGCAGCACACCTATTAATCTTTCCCTTTGCTAGAACAGAACTATTTTGCACCAGCTTTTCATAGGAAAGAGATACATAGGAAGAGATTTTGCCAATACTTGGAGTTTTTTTGCTTTAAGAAGCTAGAAAATCCAACCAAAAGACTGATGGAATGTGAACGAGCACTATTCTAATCAAATTTATATATTACGTACTTCTGAAACAAAATACCAGGAACCAAACACAACACCCAATAATTCAAACAAACCTGATAAGCAGTTTGAGATTCCAAACAATCTCCTGAAATTGCTACTCCTACAAGCCTCTTTCTTCTCGCTTTCTGGTTGCAGAAGGTAAGGTGCCAGCAATCAATCTTGGAACAGGAGCTGATGAATTGAGGACATTCACAAAAATAGTACTAAAATACAGTTCGCAAACTGGTTACTTACCAAGGAAACATATTCAGCAGTTTCCTTCAATGCTGCACTAAAGAATTACAAAACCTATATTTCTTCTGTTTATGATTTTTGCAGTGGCCTAAGGCATTTTCTTCTTCAGCTAATGTGCAAGTGACTCCAGGTTTCACTTCAAATATGTTCCAAGAATATTCAAGCTTCAGAGCCTAAACGCATGTATCCTGATACCTGAGAATAATGCACTACAACCAAACCACAGCTTTCTTTCCAGGTGAAGCTGATTTTTAGAACCTTTTAAAATGTACTAAAATAAGGCCAGCAGCAATTGCAGGAGTGTCCTAAGGAGGAATAACAGTGGTCAGTCCTCTTGTAATCATCTCCAAAAGTTGAAGGTTTTGTGTTCTATTTTTTTCATTTCTTGCATTAAAGTTCAAATGGTTTAAACAATTCCCCACAATGTTCACCAACATAGGAGAAAGGAAGAAGAGCTGCTGCTAGATGCCATTCCGTTTGAGCAGTTCAGCGCTTTCAGTACTCTGGCTTGTAGCTTTCTACCTGCTTTGGGGGGCTCCAAGTGGAGAACACTGATGGAATCCAGTGGAGGTCACAAAACACTGCCAGGAAACAGATGCAGACAAGAAAGATGCGCTAAAGAAGTAAACCAAACAAAACCCCAAATACGCTAGCAGCTTCCTCATCTTATTTTTTGTTTTTCTTTTGCTTCTTGCCCGCATATCTTGTCTGCAATCAGAAAAGTGGCAAGAAAAGAAAATGAAAAGGTAATGTGGTCAGAGGTATTTATTTAACCCACATTGTCCCAATAGCTTTTAAAAGTACTGTCAAGGATATTCTTCTTTTGGAAGAGACATACTTATTTCACACAGAAGGTTAGAATTTCTGTCATGTGTGACATTACTGAAACAATGTTGATGTTTTCATCGACCTAGATGACTGCCTGTGTTTCTCGCATCTTCTACTGAATAAGCTAGCCATGCTGAAATAAAACAGGATCTGCACTTTAATCTGCTTTGGAAAAGAGGGAAGCTGATACATCTAGAGAGTATGCAGCATATCATACCAATGATTCTCAAATGCAGTTGCTGGCTTTTGCTCAGGCCCATGCATTATGAACAAAATGGAGAAGAGAGGCTCCTGAACTGGGATGCAGGGACATCTAAGCAGCAGGCAGGTCAGGCCACTCGAAGTGCAAGGCGCACTTCGGAGATGGGAGTTGCCACCACCTGTGGTACTAACAAATATTAAATCAAGACTAGTGAGCTAACACAGAAATAATTGGACACGGCTGTCCAATACCCTAAACTAGTTTTAACTCAATGCAACTGTGCTGTAGTTAGAAAAGGATAAGCAAGGGCAAAAAAATTGGAAATTCAAAGCTATGTTTATGTACCTCCAGAATACAAAGTAGAATTAACTTGCAAAGGTACTGCGAGTTACTAAATGCATGTTTTTCATAAAAGTCAGTTTACATAAATCACTCATTTTCACCAGCCTTTTTGTGGTAAGTCAACAATAACCATATATTTTGGGCTTTCCTCTATACATGCATGTGTGAGAGTCCACACAATCTCTTTTCCTTCAACCTTTTATCACTAAGAGAAACACAGAAGAAACGGTGAGAGAAGGAAGTAGAGAAGAGGGATCTTTTAATATTTGGCTTTTAAATGTAAAAAGTAGGTGGAATACATTTTTTTCTTGCAAGTTTTCTGGCTTGGGAAAAAGCATTGTCTGCTTGAACTCAGTCAGCCGAGCGTGCAACAAATACTGAAAACAGATTTGGATCAAAAACCTGGTCCTTTGATTTATTTCACCTATAAAGATATTTCCATATAAAGGAAGCCAATTATCATTCTAAACTGACATCAGAGGGTATGAAAATCAGATCCCCCTGTACTCTTCCTGCACTGGCCCTGTTGATGATCCACAGTGACATCAGCACCCAGGAGCATTAAGCCTCTGTGGAAAGCATGATACAGCCACCTTTGTTTCCGTTTGAGAGCACACAATACAATTCACATTTCCCAGCTTCATTTCCCCACTTCCCTGTGTGGAAGGTGACAAATAAAAATATTAAGATGTTTGCACTGCAGACCTCATAAATTACACGCACACATACACACACACACACGTATATACACCCTCTCTGATTCCAATCTTCCACAGGTCTCTAATGAGAACCATGAACACAGCCTATTAATCATCTCATCAGTAACGCAGATAACCATCTTGGCCTCCCATCAAGCATCTTCTCTGGCTTAAATATGCCCTTAGGTTACACAGCCCTGAGTGCAAAATCTGCCAGGTCTCTCTGAAATTTCATCAGCATGACAACACTAGACATGTCACTCTTTGCAGCAGTGGGCAGCAGCCAGCTGAGCACAGCCATGTATCAGGAGCCTAAGTGATCCCCCAGCTACCATAAAGGCTAGCAAGCACTTCTGTCCCCAGCTCTGCACACACAGAACAGCCAGATACTGCAAATGCAATGATCAAGGAGGAAGTATTGTTCAGCTACAGCAACATACCTTCAGGCGTCCTAAAACGAAACACTGAATAAGCAACACAACAGAATGGCTAGAGCACTAGACTGGCACTCAAAAAACAGAAACAGGACTTTGTTTTAGCCCCCCCAGGGCCATCACTCCCTGCTCCAAGGATGTCACAGCAGTGTTGTCCTCCAGCCCTGTCCCTGGATAGGCCTCAGGCTCATGCCTGCAGCCATGTCCCTAGCTCTGTCTCTGTTCCCATCTGCTGCTGGACAGACCCTTGCTCTGGTGTGCTTCTTGCCATGCCTGGAGCTGTGGATGGATCCCAGTAGAGCACTTTGAAATCAAATGATGAAAAAAGCATTCTTCTGTGAAACTTCATTACCACCCTGCCAGACAAGCGCAGATCACAAGAGCTCCAAAATAAAAAGAAATAGGTATTTATTAGCCCCTTACCCCTGGCATCAGGCCCATACTCCCCATTCTCACAACATTTACAAGGAAACTGGCATACCGAACAGTACAGTAAACAAAAGGAAATTCTGCAACAATCAAGTCAAAGAGTATCAGCCAAGCCTTAATCCCACAAAAGTGAAGGCAAGTTATACCTAGACAAGCAGCTTGAAGCTGTAATCACTAATGCTAACAGATCTACCATGGCAAAAGGAAGAAAACAGGTGCCAAAGCATTTGCAAAATAGCATAATTGGGGTTTATACTTTTAAATAATTATATTTAGAAAGCATTACTAGAAAAAGAAAATTTTAAAGAAACTAAGCATTCCAGAAAACAACACCAGCTCTTCAGCACCCCCTTTCCTGCTGCGACCACACATGCAGAGCACAGCTCAGCCACCGGCAGATCCCTTCCTTGCTGAAGGGAGAATTGATGGGCTTCCAGTGCCACTCTCAGCAAATTTCTACCTTTCAAGCAGCAAGTGTTTGTATAATAGAAATACTCCTATCAGCATTACCAGCTGTGTTCAAAGCAGAAAAAAAGCAAGCGCATACACTGCAAAGCCCCGAAGTTTGTGAGTATGTAAACAATGTGCTTCTGGAAAAGGCAGAGAGAATATTTTCAGAGTAAACACCACAAAGATTTCAGCTCTTTTAGGATGTCAAAAGGCTGTCGTGATCTGCTGCTCACCTTCATTACTCGCCACCTGCTCAGCCAAGGCACCTCCGTAACTCACAGGGATTGCAGCCACACCTCACAAACCCATTTTACCACCTTGCAAGGACAACAGCTTTGAGAGCAGAAGAAACTTTTCCTCCCACAGCAGTCCAGCTTTTTAGTGTGCTACCTTCCTTCATGTTAGATTGAAACCACCAAAATACCAACCAACATCAGAGCAGGAAGAGAGACTGATGCTGTACCAACGAGATAAGCAAGCAGCTCCTCCAGCTCCACATCCCTATCGGACCCCAGAAAATCATCTAGAGGCATGAGAGGTAGAGAGAACAGACACACTAAAAGCACTCAGGCAGAACATCTCCACCCCAAATTACTCATTTAGAAACAGAGCTGCCCTCCAAGTCCCCCCTGAGCATACCTCCTTCTTATGCAACTTCACCTGCAGCTGATGGGAGCACAAGGCTGAAGATACCAGGACTTGTAAGACTTGGACATTAAGGAGCCCACTCCTGAACGAAGAGCATCTTGGTGTCTCTTCCTCAGCTTCTGACTTGGGAGAAAGCAGGAGTCAAGAGAAAAGGCTATTTTTTATTTCTCTTAACCAAACCACCTACACATATGCTTTGTTCAAAATATGCACAATTAAGGTGAGTTATGGCTGGGTTAAAGGAGACTGTGGAGGGAAGTTCCAGTCCCAGAGGAGAGAAAAACCAAGGAAAAATGCTACAAAGAAAACTGGTTTTCTTAGTGCCTGAAGGGAAACAAAAGCTGGTGGAGAGTGTTTTGGTCCAATTCTAGATGAAGCATACTCAAGCCAAACACCTGTCCAGGAGAAAACCTCATGCAGCATACAAACATCTGGGCCATATTTTCAAGACAGCATTCATTAGAAGTTAGCTATCCACTGCTTCCAGCTCACCAACATCCAGTATGCCCAAAACCTTTATTTTTCTCATCATAGCCTTCCCCTTTGCTTTGCAGGCCACCTAAACATACTACTTCTGCTCAGAGGAAAGTGCTTGACCACAGTGGCTATCAAGACTGCACAACGTATGGCACAAAGACACTCCAGTCATGCAAGCCAATCTAGCAAAATTATTAAATAATGTTTGGCAAAGACATCAAATGAAAAATGAACTGCTGTCTCATGAAGAGCTTAAAAACACACTTCACTGCACACTTTCTGGACCTTCTCTACATACTGCAGGGTTCAAAAACCAGACCCATGAAGCAAAGGGAGCTGTACCAATGACAGCAGCCCAACCATGGACACAGCCAGGGCAGAAGCAGCCCTGAAGGGTGCAGCATACATTCAGCCTCTATCCCTGCTCATGAATGATGTGTCTGCCCACACCTGACATTCACTGCAGACAGGCTAGGGACCCAGGAAGGTGTTCCTCCTAGCAGAAACAAAGAGTAATAACAAGGAAAATTAGAAAGAAGTGTGGAAACTGAAGTGAAGAGCCCTTCTACTGTAAGGCAGGCCATCCATTTTGGAATGCTACTCACAGACTGAGCAGGGGTCTTTATCAGCTGAAAAGAGATCTTTCTCCAGGTTAGAGGCAAGCAGTTGCATGTTAGAGGCAGGCATGCCTCTAATATGCAACTTCCAGAAGGCTGGCATGCAGCATGGAGGAAACATGGACTCACACTGCAGGTTACTGCAAGCCAAACAGCTCCAGCATCCTCACTCCTCTCAGCAGTGATAAAGGGCATGCAGGGGAAACTAAAAGTCCAGCACCTAAATACCCCTCACAGGCGTGGGCACCTCAACACCACAGATACTTGTAATAGGCATTTTTTCTGTCTAGCTGCATCAAGACAGTATTGCAGGTCTGATTCACTGTCTAAGACACACATGATACCATGCAGTACAACTGAGGAAGATTGAGAGCACCAGAGTGTGAAAAACAGATTGTCCCCAGCTTTTTCCTTTTCTTTCTTAAAAACAATACATCCAGCAGTTTGCATCAACAACCTCACAAAATGGCTCGATCTGTCCTGCACCTCAGAGGTTGGCTGCTGAGGAAAATCCAGAACGCAAATAAAACATGGCTTCTGCTAAGTTTCACTTCCCTCTGCAATTTCATAATCGTCTCATCCATCAATTTTGAAAGAATATTAATACTGGCATCAGCTGGCTCTCCACCTCCTCTGCTGAGCCAGCTTTTTTGAAGCCCTGTCCCTGCCTCTCAGCATCCAAACACAAATGCTGTGAGGAAGAGGAGAGGAGGAAATAAACCAAGGGTGAAAAGAGGCCAGTGGGGCACACCCAAGCATGGGGGCTACCCCACGAAAGAGCTGCTTCTTTCCCAGGGGAGCTATGGCAACTTACAGTGCTGAAGATCTGCCCAAACATGCTTTCCCCAATAGAAAATCACACACACAAAATACAGAGAATAAGGCTGTGTCAAGGATTAACTGATGCCTACACAAACACCAGACCAGACCCTTGGCATGCAGACTCACCACCACCTTCCAAGCTGGAGATGGCTAGGCCAGTGATGTAGAATCTTATTTCCCCTCAACTCTGAAAGATGTGTAGATCCCTCCACTAATACAAGCCATTTCTCCCAGCTGCCTTTCACAGGCTAACATCTGTGGCTCCCAAGTACCTTCAGACCACAGCTGAAAACCAGTCCATGCTTTTAGCAGTTTCTCCTTTTCAAATAGGTGAAGTTCAATACTCAGATACTAGTTCTTGGACTTACACACAGTGGTAATGCAGGGAGAACTGGATGTGCAATTTTTGGTATATGGCTTATTAATTATTTCATAAAGGTGCACAATTCATTGAGTCACTTGAAATTTTTTAAGACGTTGTTCTGTTATTTTCTTATGAATCCAGTTTGACATGGTTTATATGTATCATGACCACGATTTATATCACAAACTCCCAAGAACACAAATCTAAATTTAAAATCATTCTCATCCCAACTGTTTCATTGCAGGTGAGCCTGGTCTGTTCCAAGACTAGATTTTGTTGGCAAATGTATTTTCTCTGCTAGTATCACCCAGCTTTCCTCATCTAGCTTAATGAAACAAAAAAAAACCCAAAGGACATAAGAAAGGCAAATAGTTATACCCATTTGAACAAAATCAGAAATCTCTGCTTCATCTTCTCTTACCGCAGCATGAGGTTTATAACAACAGCCTTCCCCTCCTATGAACAAAGCTGTAGGAAGAAATTCACTGTAAATTGGTCAGGAGACTGACATGCAGGCCAAAAGCATCTAATGGCTTGCTGGGATTACAGACATCACTTCTCTGGGAAGCAGCTGAGTTGCACCAACTTGCATTTCAGATGGAAGCCCAGCTTCTCAATCTGCACACTCATGCTTGCGCTATCATGTTTCTATTCATTCCCAGAAAACAAAAAATCACAAGCAGCCAGTCTTCCTCACTCTATGAACTGATGTAATTTCTATCTCATATTCAAGCCCATAAAATGACACATCCACCTAGGCTTAATTGTAGAAGGTAGGTGGGATCAAACAAGACTGCATAAAACAAAGCGCTGAGAAATGGGTAGAAAGCAGCATATTCTTTAGGTGCAAACCTTTCCTATAAAGTTGGTCTGAAGCAGCTGCTTATCTGTTGTCTGATCCCAGAGAATGCCCACAGTACTGGCTCAGGGCTAAAAGTAAGGAAGATGAATCCCTTAAAATGCTTCTTACAAAGGTATTGGGCTGGGCTTTACGTGCAGTTTCAGCAAGCAAAAATTACAGATCTAAATTGGAACCAAGACTGCACACAACCCTACCAGGGCACCTAGATAGGAGACCTCTGGAAAAATATAGGTGGCACCAGTAGTAACAAAAGATGGGCACAGGCTGGAGTGGTGGTACAAGAAAGCAAGGGGAGAAGCAGGTGGCGTTTATTAGGGATGCACAGGAACTGACGGGAAGAAGGGGGAACTGGGAAGGATGAGTTCAAGGGGATGAGAAATTAGGCTACCACAGAGGGAAGAGCAGGACAGACACAGGCAAATCAGAGAGGACTCGGGAAGCACCAGAGCTCTGCAAGCTCCATCCCTGAATGGGATCTGAGGGTATCCTAGTATGGGCTGCGAAACTCCCAGTACAGCAGCAGGTGACCTGCTGAACATGCCACCACTCTTTGGCAACTACCATCATCTGCAGCCAAACAGTGCTTTTATGGATTAGAAATTAATACTACAGCCCAAAGGTGTTCACCCTCTGGATGACCTAGGCCACTGCAGATTCATGTGACAGAACTAATTTTCATCTCAACCTTTTCCCTTTGTATAGTTCTAAAATCATGTTTAAACACAGCTATGTTAAAATTTTAATACAAAGATTGCAACCTTGAGCACTCAAAATTAAGAGGTATCATAATGAAGACTGCCCATACAGCCTTCACCCAGATCCTGCAGACGTCTGCACCAATTCTGTCTCCAATTCAATGTTTGCAAATCATTTGAGCTGTGAAAAGGAACCACTTTTGGAAAAAGACATGGTTGTGTGGTAAAAGCAGCGGCTGTCTCAGACCCCTGCCTCACCCAGGTCAGGGAGATCAGCAAACAAGGCAATGCAGGAAGAAAAAGACAACTCCCTTGCTTGAGGAAGTTGGATGTACCACCTGCAGGCAGGAATTACCTTTTTCTCCACTTCACAGTCTGCAAGATGCTCAGAGCAAATCCCTGAAACTAGTTTTCCTTCAGGTGACCCCAATCAGGACAGTCTCCACCCTGTGCAAAGCCAAGGCAGCTCGGGCTAACCTACAAGAGTGCTAAGAGTTACAGCTAAGGTTGATTGTCCTTGTGCTTCAGCAGATGAACTGCTACATCACGCTAGACATTCTGGAGTGAGTGAGTGAGTGAGAAATAAACTCCTCCCTAAGTATCATTTTGAGCAGCCATAATTGAAGGCATTTCAATCAGTTGAGCTTTATTTGCTCTTTGCCTCCATTCCTCAGCTATGAAAATGATGACAGTGCCTGTACCTGGAATGCTGCAAGAATAAGAACTTCCCCATCTGCAAAGCCCCCAGGAAGGCATTGGCAGCACTGCTCAGTTCAAGGTTTGGGGGGAGTGTAAAATACATACATGTGGGGACACACGCAGAAAGTACATGAGGGGAAGAGAAAATGAATTATGCAGTAATTACCCATCCACTGAAAGAGAGACTCTGTGAAAGGGAAAAAATGATGCAATTACAGAATTAAAGATTGTATCATAATGCAGATGCAAAGGGGAGCTATGCAACGTTAGTCTTGGCACATCCTTGCTTCTGTCCGCCTGATTTCATAAACCCATTGTTCTCCTAATGTCATTATTTTGTAAGTATTTTTAATGTAACATAATTATGAGCTCATATGTTTATATCTTTTCATCATTAATAACATATGGAACAACTGGCAGACTCTGCTCCCAGCATGATTGATGCTTCCAGCAGATGGCTGTGAATGGCTCACTTTCTTCAAGCTCTGAGGTAAAGAGCAAGGAGGAGAGAGGGAAGTTATATTTGAGCTTCATCGGTTCCATGCACTAACATTTGGGGATCTGAGGGTTCTCTCAGAGGATGAAACCAGGTCTAATATTAATCAGTTGCTCTGAAACCAATTGGAACAGACCAGATTTAAGGAGCAGAGTCACTGAGCAGCTGATGTGCTCTGCCCAAGGTCAAAAGGAAAGCTCCCCAAAGCCTGGACCTCAAATGACCCCGCTGACTGCCTTCTGCCCAAGCTGTTGAATCCCTACCTCCCACATTAAAACCTGTTGAAGTATAATTACTGCTGTTAACTGTAGGTCAGGGAAGAAGCTGATCACCTCCAGGCTATGTTTGCTGGTGAATGCAGCTAGTGAGCAACTCCTGAGAGCATGTCATAGAAAAAATACAACTGCAAACAAACATTATGGTTATATGAGTTCATCCTGGATGATAACTGTTATGTCAGAGTTTTTAAGTAAATTACCCTGCCCACTTCAGACTTTAGGAAAATAGCCAACACATTTCTCAGAGTCAGAAGAGTCTGGCTCACCATGCGACCTTCATGAGGAAAAGCAGTTGCGATGCCAGCAGCCTAACTTGTTTTATTTACAGATGATATGGCAAGAGGCAGTGCATCTAATAGCATGCTTGCTTCATGCTTTATAGTCTTATTTGTCTTTGTATGCCCCCATTTGTTCATACACACACACTCCCTTTCTTCTAGAGTAGTAATTTTACCTTGCTAAGGGTTGCTGGCAGCTTTATAGTACAAACTTTACACACTCTTTTGTTGCTAACAAAGCCAGCTTCACTTCCATCTTTCCCCATCCCCATGGAGAGCAGAGCCTATAAAGCCCATGAGCCACAGCCAGGCAGAACCTGCAGCTTCCCATGCTCTCAGGCCACACCAGCCCTCTCCAGTGCACACCTTCTGGCAAAGCTCCACCATGAAAAAGTCAGTCATGGCAGTGGAAGCATTGCAATCCTTGCCCTTTGGCATGCAACCCACTAGATTTGGTTTAAAACCTAATGGAGAAAGCATTACAGCCGCACTAAATGTATACAGTTAGCACTATACAGCTAAGAAGAACAGGCAGAAATGTTACAGCAGCAGCATTTTACCCCACAACTGCTTGTTTCAAGATTTCTCACACGGAAGCTTGGGTGGCCAGCGCTGTCAGAGGAGAGATCTGCACAGGATGTATGGTCCGAGCTTCAGAGCCCATTCTTAGCTATCACAGTCATCAACAATGCTATGCTGCCAGTGGTATGAGTCGGTGCCCAGAGGGAAAAGTAAGGGAAGCCAGACACATTCTCCTTCACTAAGTACCACATCTCTGTGGTGCAGAGACTTACGCTCCGACGCCAAAGATGTCCAGCCCTGCTTCTGACAGGCAGTTTGTGTGGGGGGAGAGGGAGTAGTGTCCTCCTTTGCCCTGCTGGCATGGCTTAGTGCTCCACATCCTCCATAACCCATGATGGGTTATACAGCTACACAGCTCCTCCCTTCATCTCACCTTGACAGATGCATCTGATCTCAGCTGCATCACAGGCTGCCTGAAAAGGAGTGGCATATGGGTGCTTGAGATTCAGCTCAGCCCTCTAGAGTGACACTTAGTATTTTGACATTACAGAACGACGCTGGTGATCTCCAAAGAGCCACACTCTATGCCTCAGGACAAACAGACATGTATGGCCTGAAACTCAGCAGCAACAGAGAAGATAACAAAACATGCACTGGCTGAAGAACTGCAGTGTGCATCCCACATATGCTCCTCAACATCCTATTTCTTATGCTGCTGCCTGAACAGATGTTTGCCTTTTTCTTCAGCCCAGGTCTGGAAGAAATGTGCCTATCGCACCCAGCACAGCTATACTGAAAAGCTGTCTAGTGCAGGCACTGCCTGGGTGAGGGCAAGGCTGCTTTTCCTAGTATAGCTTTGCCCAGATTCCTGAGGCAGACCACTCAAGTCACCCATGCCAGACCAGCTGCATCTACACTGGAGTGCTTAGCAATACAAAAGCATGTCTTAAACATCTCATAGCACTATATCTGCCCAAGTACATACCTGCCTAAAATACCTGTGGGGAGGGGGCTGTGGGGGGATCAGAGGCTGTTTTCACTCACAGAAACTATTTTGAGAGAAACGTGTGGCTCTGAATGCCATCTTTTCATCAGTGTCAAATTAGCATTTAAGTCAACAGGATGACGATGGTGAACACCCAGATAACCACACTGCCATTGCACACGTGCAAGTTTGCGCGCGCACACACGCCTCTGCAAAAGTCCTATCCAGGCTACATGTTTTCATCTGCTCCAATACCCACCTCTGTTCAGCCCAAGGTGTCCTGGAGGTCAAGGAAAGGAAGTTCCAAGCCATGGCTGTCAGCCTGCCAGCCTTCCTAAATCTCAAGTGGCTTGACAAATAAAAGGGTAACAGCACTACAAGGAAGAATAACAAACAGGCCCTGTCTGCTGGAGATCTGCGTCCTCTGCCCCCTACCCCTCCAACTGTAGCTTCCTCCAACATTACCCATACCTTCTCCCATGGAGACTATGCACACCTTGTGAGGTGTCAAGGGCTACAAAGCTGCTGCCTCTTTGAGCACCACCGCATGTGCAATGCCTGGCTGGGCAGCTGCCATCAGGCAGAATGGAGACTAACTGAGAGCAGCCTCCTTTCTCTTCAGAGAGAGCATTGCTTCAAAGATCGCTTAGCCAGCCACTAATCTTAACAAAAACAAAGTGGGAAATTAATGATCTTCAAGTCTGCCAACCACTGGTGCAATCTGGTTGGAACTGGCCAAACGCAAGGGCAGGAGACAGACAGCACTTGTTTCCTGGGGAAATGAAGTTAAAATGAAATAAAATAAAACCAGATGAAAACTATGGTGCATTTGATTAGTGGTGTCTCAACGCTCCACTATGTCCCAGGAAACATTGCCTTAATCAAGCCTGTTAGCAGCACAGCACACGCTGCAGTAAGCTCTGTAACTGCCCAGTTTCTGTGCATTTGGAGCAGGAAGGGGCAAATTACAAACTCATTTACAGCTGAAGGTTATTCTGAAGGGGTAGTTTCTGAAGTAGGAAGATGGGGAGGGCAAGGTCATTTGCACCTGAAAGAGGTGAAATACCTCCTCAGGGCTGAAGGACTATTATTCAGCTTTAAAGCGGGAAGCTGCTGGGGCTCCTCTCTCCTTCACAAGCCCCGACCCTGGTGGTGATCTCATCCCAGAGATTTCAGCATCTTTCCTCACCATCCACAGCATCCCTCAGCCCACACTGCTGGCGCTTGGCCACCAGCACCAAGAGGTGCCTTTGAGGCAGGAGTCAACTGTGCTGTGGCTGAACCAGCCCTTGCCAGCCCAGGATCAGGATGTGGGGATATGCTCCACAATTAGCTGGTGCTGATGAGGGCTGCAAGGGTTTCCTCTAATGCCACCTGGTTTAAAAGACCATACTACAGAGTTACATTGGTTCTGAGGGCTTCTCTGCTTTCTTTGCAGAGCCCAGCACAGCAGCAAACATATCTGTGTAGAAAATAGCATCGGGAAGGTAAGCAGGCAACTCTGGACAGACTCTGAAACAGCTGCAGAATTTCTCTGGAAGAGTTACTTACTGTGAAGGGGGGGAAGTCCAGCTTTCCATCTCACTTCCAGCCCACCCACTGGATAGAGGCAAAGCATAAGAACAGGAGAGAATTTAAGGCATGCCAGGATCCCAGGCTCTGGGAATTAGTTTCCCACATTCTCCACAAAAAGCACTGAGGCCCAAGATCTACTGCCTTGAACTCAGATCACACACCATTTACTCAGCTGAATAACCACACTCAAGCCAGTGAAACTACTTGCCTGAATCACTGCTACCTGATGCACAGAAGGGCTGCAGAACTTTGGCTGATAAATACAGGTAGGCAGAAGGCAATGTAAGACCACCCTAGGCCAGATCCCAAAGTCAACAGCCATGTGGTCAACACCAAACATCACCTGCTCTTTGGTAGTTATGCCAGGTGATCAGGATATCATCTAAATCACATGCCTCCCTTTAGACCTGTATCCTCCAGGCATTATCAACTGATTGGGGCCACAGTCTGAAAAACATTTCACTGACTTGGAAAGCTAAATTCTGCTGGATAGGATGGCTTGAGCATTTAAGAGTCTAAGCTTCATTAGCTTCCAGCAAGACTTCAGTTCCCAAGTGCAAACTAATGCTCCATAAAACTCAAGCAGAGAAGCACCACTGCTCCTGCTCTATCAGTGTTGGTTCTAAGTAAGGTCAGCTCTTCCATACTGTACCCAAACATGACATGGCGTTTGTTCTCAGCACCATGCAAGTAAAAAAGCTGTGCACTGCACACCCTAGAAAGTTTAAGAGAGGCAGCCCTGAGTTTAAAACCTTTGCATGCAAGCTTGATTGTGAGCATCCCTCTTTAATGT
The DNA here is from genome assembly GCA_009867235.2 of Psittacus erithacus. Taxonomy (NCBI): domain Eukaryota; kingdom Metazoa; phylum Chordata; class Aves; order Psittaciformes; family Psittacidae; genus Psittacus; species Psittacus erithacus. The sequence goes on along the minus strand of WYDI02027558.1, from coordinate 56,649 downwards.
CACTAGGACAACACACATGACTGAAGTTAAAACTGTTGAAGCCTTCATCAGTCAGACTGTGGCTGATGGAGCTCCTGCTCCAGTTCATCAAGGGGTCAAGGTGAGAACCCTGAACTGGAGCCAGGAACAGGTACTGGCACAAAAACATACCCACGGGTTCTGGCAAAGCTGGAGGCTCAAGTGAGTCACTTGGAGAAGGGTGACCAGCACCCAGAAGCATCTACCTGCTATTCCCTGTGCACTCTGCTAAGCCACAGTGTATCTTGGATGAGCAGCTTATTCAGAGTTATTGCATTTGCATGTATAATTTAAACACACTGTATTTTTTGTCCTGCTGGCATTTCTAATCTGGATATTCCACTGCCCAGTACTTCCAACGGTACTTCATAACATGCATATAGAACTTCAATCAGATGTGGCCCAACCAACTTTCCTCTCTCAGGACAAGCAGTAGAAAACACGCATCTTTGCCTTTTCATGCCTGGCAAGCTGTCCAAACTCTCCAACAGACCTCGCAGGATTCAGAGGCTTGGGCTTTTCAACTATACTGCCAACAGTAGCATGCATGGGGAAAATTTTGCACAGAGCCCTGTCCCAAAGGTTATGGACACACACCAGTGCCACAGGCAGCAACAGCACCAGGCTGTCCCAGCTCTGTACTCCTCGGCCAGGGCTACTTTTACCTTTTGCCTTTCGTGCATTTAACAAGAAGCTGAGATCCAATCACACGCCGTTACGTAGTCAAGAACAGCGTTTCCAGCAGAAGGCTTTTGCCTAAATTGCTATTATTATCATCCCATGAGCGCTGCATTAGTTCAGACTTAGTGGGCATTTCAAAAAAGCCTGTGATCCCAGCCTGGGTGCCGAAAGGCTGAAAACAGGACCTCCGCGCGCATGCCAACTTGGAAGGTTACAAGTATTTTCCAGTGGCCTCAACCAGACTTACACCATAAGCAACTCTGTATCAAAAAAGATCTCTGAAACATACTATAAAAACAAACAAACCAACCACGGATCATATCAGTGAGAAGGAGGAAAAGAGTTTCAGCGAGGAAACAAGAACTGTATTTGTAGTTCCACAGAATTACTGTGTTTATAGTTCAATTAATGGAACCTTATCAAAAGCCTGTTTGCTTTCCTTTTTTTTTTTTCTCTCTTTAAGACACCTATTACACAAACACACCCCTTCATGCCTCCCCACCTAACAGCAACACATCCTAGGCGTATCCACGGCTCAGAGAAGGCAGAGAGCCGCTTCCAAGAATTCCCTCCGCCGGACGGCATGTCGGAACTCGGCGGCCGGGTGATGGATGGCGGCCGGGTTCCGAAATCATATTTCGATAGCTCGACCTCAGCCGGGTGGCAGCACCTAACCACCGCCGTAGCGAACTCTGAACGTTGCCACAGCGTAGAGCGGGGCTGCTACTGGGGCAGGGGCTTTGCGCTTCTCTTCTCTGATTAAAAGAAAAAATTAAAACTATAGCCTAAAAACCCAGCGAGACGCCCAGCACTTAAGTGACAGCGCCCAAGTTACCGCGGACCTTCTCCGCTAACTGACAGCATAAGGGAGGGAGGGGGAATCGATAAAAAAAAAGGAGAAAACGCCAACCCAGAACGAACACCGAACCTCCAACAGAACCAAAGGATGCACCACACACCCACCAAGAAACACCCCGCCTGTAAGTTATCTGGGTTTACTTTCTCGCGAAGCCCAAGGAGAACCCTCCTCCGCTCCGAGCCACGCCGATGAGATCGGTGCAGGCGCAACCCCGCCGGGTTTCAAAGTAACCTTTCCACCCGCCACGCTCCCGGGAGGCGGCGGGCACCGAGCAGCCCCGCGCGCGTTTCAGCGGATCACCTGCGCCTCGCACCGCGCCTTGGCTTCGCCCTCCCCGCGGGGGGACTAAGCCGCGGCGGAGCCGGGGGGCGGCGGCGGCGGCGGCTGCTCCTTCGCCCGGCGGAGGCTTCTCGCTCTGCCCGCACCCGCGGTGCGCGGCAGGGCCAGGCCGAGCAGGCGGTTACGAAACCCTCGGCACCCCCTCGCCCGGGAGGGAGGCGTGGCAGGGGTCATCCGCTCCCGCCGGCCCCTCTCCCCGCCGCCGCGCCGCTAACGGGAGTAGGGAAAGGCGGCCCCGCCGCTGCATCTACCGCACATGAGCATCCCCCGCCGCCTCCCTCGGGGGCAGCCGAGAGGGAGCCCCGCCGGCTGGGAGAGGGTGATCACTGACCTTGCCGCCATCCGCCGCCGTGCCTGCCCGCGGGGTAGCAGCCCCGTGCCCGCCGCCGCAGCCGGCGCTCTCGCCCCGGCAGCCGGCGCCGCCCCGCGTCCGTCCCCTCCGCCCGCCGGAGTGCGGGGCCAAGGCGGGGCCGAGGCGGCGGGAGCTCCGGAGCAGCACCGAACCCCGGTGCGTCCCGGGCCAGCCGCTGCTCCGTCGTGAGAGCGGCGGTGAGGCACCGCCTCCGCCGCCCCGGGCTGGGAGCCGGGCGGCTCCGCACCAGCAAGCGCAGCCGCTGCCCCGCTCGGCCAGCTTGGAGAGGGCAAATGCAGCGCTTGGGAAGGGCTCTACGGTTTGAAGATGCAGCTCGTCCTGCCTCTCGGCATAGGGCGGGGATGATCGCACCGTGTCCTGTGCACCCACACTAGCTGCCTCCCCGAGCTGCGGGGCTGAGAAAGACCCAGCACAAGGCAGGTCCTCAGGCTCGAGTAGCTGGTGCCCTGAGCCTTGGAGACAGGGCTTCAGACCCAGCTGCGTTATTTTCTGCACATTAAAGTAATTAATAGTTATATGTGGCATGTTGTCTTACCATAGCGGACCCAGGGCTGGGCTGGACAGTAAGATCTCCTTTTTATTCACTGCACTAAGGCCTATGCCTGCTACTGAGCACAGGACCACAGACTCGTTTGTGCACTGCCTGCAGAGAAAACAATCCTACTTACATCAACAGCATTAAAAAAAAAAATAGCATCTATACCTCCTGGCGTCTCACAAGGGACCGGTAAAGCCAAGCAGCAAGAGCTACAAATGGCAAGGGCAGACAAGCGTCTTTCACTCCTCATTAGCTCCTCCTTCTGCAGAACCAGAGTCGTTTCTGGGCAAACAATTGCAAGCGGTGTGAAAGCAGACCTGCAGGTTATCCAGGTGCCGGTTTTAGTTAGAAGAACCCTCTCCTCCCCAGGTTGTGTAGCTCCATGCCGAAAGCATTGCCTGGGTAGGAGTAAGAACTCTATACTCGACAAAATAAATAAATAAATAAATAAATTTCAGTAAAGCCTATTTGGTTTCCTCCCCTTCTTCCCTCTGTCCTCTACAATGAGGCTATTTGCAGAGCAGGGCCTCCATCATGCCAGGTTTACCACTGGAAAGAGTCTATAGTGCATTCACTGGTACAACTTCAGTTTCTGCCATAAACATTTAAAACTCAATTACCACTCTCAGAATGAGCTTTTAAAGCAGATTTTTGCTTCCAACAGTGTTTCTTAGTTCAAACCCTCCTAATCAAATAACTGAGATAAACCAGAAGTCAAATAAGCCAAATTTCAGCCACTACTTTGAGTCTGGTTCCCCACCCTTGTCTGCCTCCGAAGTATTACTCACCATGATCCCTGACCTCTCACCACGTATTTTACACCACAGGTATCATTTTAGCACACGCAGCTGGCTTCCACTTCTCAGCTAGAAGGACCATGTAAAAGATATTGTGTCTCATCTCATGCCACCCACTGATTAATCCAAGGAGCAAATGACCAAATTGCTTCTCTCCAGGCTTCCCTTAGATGGGCAGGGTGACAGGGGCCACTGACCATCCCTCTTCTGCTCTTGGGGACAAGCCACAAGCCATAGCACCTGCCTTGGCCCACATCTTCCCACCCTGGCCACTCAAGGTTCCCCAGGTTTTGTTCAGAAGAAGCCTTTGGGATGCTGGGGGAAGAGAGTATGCAGTTGTTTTTACAATTCCAGGTAATCCTTATGCCATTGGGTATTTGTGTAACATCCTGGTTTTGAAGAGACACACTAAGCTTGGGAAGCACAACTCCTTATATGCCTCTGCGTGCTAAAGCTCAACCATTTCCTAGACTAGTTCCCCCTTTCCTCCTTAGAAAACAAGTGACAGCTAATGCTCGCAAGCAGTGCTACAAGACCAGATCTCCATGGACTCCAAAGGGGAAAATTCATTACAAAATGGAAACAAATGTCGCTCCCTCATCTATGCACTGGCTAGCACTGCCTCAAATAGTGTCCAGCAGAGAGGCCAGGGACAGATAACCTGCTAGCTGAGACAAGGATCTCACAAGGCAGTGTTGAAGAGCTTTGGCACAATGACTTTGTTAATTATATTGCGATTGTTGCTGCTGTGGTTTTATCATTACAGCAGTTGAGAAAGCTCTGCTGAGAGAAAGGCACCCACACATACCCCCAGCTGGGTTAAGTGGACAGCAAAGAAGTACTTCTGCTCCTGCATGCAAATACAAAGTCCTGATCCTGGAGGGGCTAGTGCACAGACACTTGGGTTTTAGCATCTGATTTTAGCACCTGACTCCCTCTACAGAATGGAAAAAAGTTAACTTAGGCACACAGCTTCTGGCAGAAGTGCTGCCAGATAGATGCAGCAGACAAGGGGAAGGGGAAAGTGATTACTCCCAGGAGGATTTGTTCATTGCTGCTGTCATCCCCCAGGCTGTACCTGTTATGAGAAGAGTCATCTTTAAACCTCTAAAGAAGATATCTTGGAAAGTTCCTGGCAGTAGGTTTGAAATAAAGAAAGGGAAATAGATTTCAGCTCCAGATTGCTCCTTGCAGTTCATTCTAATAAAATTCTTTTCACCAGGATGCAGATCTGTAAAAGGCAGCAAGTTCTTTGGCACTGCCCTTTTTCCCTGATAAAAATAGGTGTAAAAGGGCTCATCCAGTGCCAAGGGTGTGGAAAGACAGCCAGAAGGACAGCCTCATGCTCTGCCCTGTAAAGGCACTTGTGTTCTCCTGCCCTTTGCTACCTTCTCACCAGTTTGGTTGGAACAAGGGAGGGTGGTTTTTTCCATCTTGGTTTTTCTAACAGTTTTGCTAAGCACATCACACCTAACAGCCAATTACAGCAAACTGCTCTTGGACATGTTCAGTCAAGCCCAGCTCATAACTGGGGAGGTGGGGTCCCTCATCATGCCTGGGGAGAATAGGAGTGATCCCTACAAGTTCTGGGATAGCACTGGGATACCATTACAAAAGTAACTAACTCCTGGTTTCTCCATTATAATCACCAAGGGAACTCTAATAGGCAATATATTTATAAGACTTCAGCGTTAAACTTCAGCTCCAGGTGCGACTCACCAAATAATCATAAAAACTAATCGGAGCTTGCTAGCATTTTAAAAATAATCAGCACATGGGGGATCCATTCCTTTCGTTTTCTGAGCCCACAGTGGAGACAAATCATATTCCCAAGATTTATCCTGTTACTAAGAGGCCTAGGCAATTTGTCAAGCCTAGTTTTCCAGAGAAACAAAGTTTATATCACCATGATGTCTGTGTATCTTCCTGTCTTCCTGTTTTCCTTCACCTGCTTTTGAAATAATTGGCCAAGCTGTCAGAGGAAGAGAAATCAGGGACAGTAATGTCCCTACTGTTTTTCTTTTTTAAGCTGTTAATGGGGTAGAGGAAAGAAACTTCTTTCACACACACCCACCAAGCAAGAGGCAGGGAGAGCTCAGTACTTCTCCATTCTGTCCAGCAGCCAGCAAGCATGTGTGTGTGAGGTGACAGGACCTAATCAAACTTCGTAATATCCTCTGCTCAAATAACACCTTTCAGTGGGGAAAAATTAAGACTTTTATGGTCTCAGACCTCAGGGACTAATGGGAAAAAATTACATTAACCATTAAAATCGCTACTGAATCAGGTCCTGTCAAACCTTACACCTTGCACAAAAGCTTCACAAGAAGCAGTTGCTTAAAACTACAAGGCAAAAGTACAGCCCTTAGAGATTAAAAAGGCATCTATTGTTTGAAACAGGTTCAAGTCCCTCTGACCACAGGTATTTATCACTCCTCATACTGATATCCTGGGACAAAATCATTATTAATATTTTGGCTTATTGAAATCTGACAGGCTCGTACACATTCCCTTGTTCTCTTTTGTAAAACACTGGTTTATTACGTGCTTTAAAATATTCAGCAGAGTATTTTTACAGATTGCTAACCTGAAAATGGGCAAGTAAAAAGGTCACATATTTGCGTTAACTCAGTTTAACAAATTACTTTGAAGCCCCAGTCTCTCTCAAAAAGCTCTAGAACTCTAGTAAGGAGAAGAGCCTTCACCTCTGTGATAATATTAAAGGCTTCAAGCAGCAGAAGATGGTCAATGTGTTTACCATAGAAGAGCAACAAATTCTGCCTTCACTTGTACGCCATACAGCCCACTTTTTGTTCTTGGGTACAGAAAATTGATCAATAGTTCTCTCCTGTGATAAACACTCATCTAGTAACTACAACTTGAAAAATGAAGGTGAAATGTCATCTTTAGATACAAAGTGTAGGAAAGTTGTTCTTTTAGTATCAGCTGTGCCTTCGCAATCAAAGGGGGGATGTTCCAGAAGATGATTCAGAGCAGCTTGGATGCTCTGAGTCACCATCTGCCTGGGCTAATCTCCCTCCACAGACAAGATAGGGGAAAAAGCTTCCTGTGCTGAAGCTTAGTGCCCAAAGATAAGCAGCACAAATAGCCCCCTGAGGCTCTCAATCCAAGAGAGCACTTAGGCCTGCTGATGCATCCCTTTGCCTCCCTCAGAGTAGTGGTCCAGCCTACACCAGTCTCAGGGTGCTGCTTTGGAGGACATCCCAACCCTGTGTCTCACCAACCAAGGTCCCACCTGCAGCACTGCATCACCACCAGCCTCTGGGCAGGCTGTGAGGATGGGTCTGAGCTGTGCGAAAGAGACCTCTGGAGATCCTCTTGTCCAAGCCCCTGCTCGGAGGAGGGGCGGAGACAGGAAGGTGCTCAGGGCTGTCTTCTGCTGGGTTTTGAACATTTGTGGCTGGTGCAGAGTGCTGGATAAACACACCAGGAGTGCTACTGCAGCAGTTACTCACTGTACAGTCCTGGATATTGTCTCTGCTGCTGCAGCTGTCAAGAAATGAAAGAGGGAAGAGAAGTGTTTCTGAGCTCTGGTAATTATCTGCAGAGATGCACTTTTATCTCTCTCTTGCCCCACTACAAGGTGATGTTTAGAAAAATACACTGACATGAATCAAATCCTGATCCTGTTTTTTACTGTACATCAGGGTAAAGCCATACCTGTATCTTCTCAACAGTTAATAGTTCACTGCCTATTAAACAAAAGGATAAACATCCATGTGAAAAATAGTCTCACATCATTGGATTTCATTTACCAAAAACTTGATTATTTAAAAGAAAAGAAACTCTTCCATTACCCAAAGCAACATTTTATTTGCTTCTGGGCATTAAATGTATTGAAAGGCCGTTAGCTAGACAGCCCCTCATTCATCCATGTTAATTCACTCTCTTCTGAAGTAGCCGAGGTTTAAGAAAATTACAGTCCTTTTATACAAACACAACACAAATAAACGACATGGAGATATTTCATCACAATTTACTAAGTGCAGCAACTACTTCACTGTTCAGGACTTGCATACTAGAGCATCATGATGGCCCTTTGGCACCTGCCCACTGCAGAATAACTACCAATATTACTATCACTGACAATAAGCTTCATCAAAAAGAAAGCTGAGATTGCAAATGCAAGCATTCAAAATTAGAAAACGCCCAAATTAAGGCTGCCTGTGCAAGTCCCTCCTGACATAATCATACTTTTCAATTACATGAATGCATGCTGCTCTTCACAGCATCCTGGGCTCATTCCTCTTCAGTTGCAGAGATCTTGGCAGCACTACCCCATCATCCTCCTCCCCACTGCTGACCCTCATTATCATGTCCCCCTGTGCTGCTACCCCAGTTCCATGTCCCAGGCTCCCTATGCCCTTACCCCTAGTTTCCAGCCCTGGCTGGCCATTTTCCACTCTGCAGCACAATCATCTCCTCGGGATTCCTTGCCAGGCTGTTACCCACATTTCACTCCAGTATTTTCCAGCCCGTTTCCCACCCCAGTTCCCGGACCAGATGTCTTGCAGTGGGGCCCAAGTATCTTCTCCACTCCAAGTCCCCAGCCTCAATCTTTCCCTCTTGGCTGCTTTAGTTGACCTATTTATGCCACCTCTGCAAATAAAGGCCAAGACCATTCCTCCTCACCATTTGGGGTCCAGGAGATGAATGACACAGAGCACAAGTCTCTGTGGATGTGCCTGAAGGCACCAAGAACGTTGTCAGATCCCTCCCTGCTCAGCCCCTGCAGCCATAGACCAGAGCACCATCTCCGCAGACTGAAACGTCAAAGAGATCAGCAGTCAGACTTACAAGCCTCTACCAGGTGTGTGCAAACTGCAGTTTTCCAAGGGTTTATAACTTGGCTGAATCTGGGTATTACAGATTCAATATATTCTATGCAAAACACACATGCCATGAAATTAGATTTCCCACATAATGTTATCACTGCCTGATGGTGGTTTCCCTTTCCAAAACAGAATGGTTTCTACAAGAAGATGTTCTAAAAAAAAAAAAAAACAAAAAAAACCAAAAACAAAACAACAACCTAGAAAGAGCTGAACAGCCAGAAACATCCATCCAGAATCAGACTGAGGTAGTCATCTGGCACAGAAAATATTAGCCCAAAAAGCTAAGGTTTCGACAAGTTAGAGAATACATAACAGAAAAGTGGTACAAGTCAACTCTGGCATTAATTAAAGTGAATGGAGTAGGAGAAAGGTTACTTTCTCTAGTTTAGCACAAGTACCACAGGTATTACTTTTAGGGTAGTATGAGTCCACAGTTCACGTTACAGGCGTTGAGAAGATGAAATCGTGCTGTGTAAACACTCTAAACACAGTTCATTAGGACCAAAGAACCCAGCAGGTTCAGAATGTTTTACAGCCCTTTGACTGTTGTTATAAAACCTGTGGTGGCAGAACTCCCAGCCTGTGCCCAGCAACGAAAGTCCAGTGATCACCAAGACAAGACCTGCCGTGCATGTACTTTAGCAGAGAAAATAAAACAAGGTGTAGAATTCTCTACATTTATACAGACTTATTTACTTGGCTTGTTTATACTACACGTTTGCAAACCACTGCCTGATCTTGCCAGCCCTTACTTGCATGAGAAGCTACATGAAGCATCATCAGCTGAGTAACTTTACTCACATAGTTAAGTGCTAACAGCATTAGGACTGAGGGCTGGAATTTCAGTGTCAAACTTGAAGCACGCATGGAAAAAACAGGCATGCTGGGATGTTTATGTGCTCACCATTAGCATGGCAGTAAATGTGCTTCATCCTGACACTTTCTGAAAATTACATCATTTACAATTAACACTACATCTGCAGATTCACCACCATTTCAAATGAAGTAACAAAGCTATTGAGGAAATCCCATGGATTTCCTGGGATAGACAATATGGCCAATTAAGTACATCAATATGAAGTAAATCTGTTTTTTCACTGGGACATCTGAAAATGAAAGCACCCTCAGCAACAGGGATGGCATTGCTGGTGGCTGAGAAGTAATCAAAATCAGTGTTGTCCCTACAAGAGATGCCTGATCAGACTGCCCTGGTTGAGGCTATCCTTGCATAGCAGTCTTTTATTCAGGGCCTCATCCTGCAGTTCTCGCACCCCTGGAAGAAGCTTGGGGATTTCAGTGGTGCCTGCTTTGGAGACTATACATGCAAGCAAAGGTCTTCAGGCCAGATCCACCAAGGCAGTGGCATGTAAAACTATGTCAGCATGTACAGAGTCCAGTTGATTGCAATTGCTGCTGCATGTCCTTCTGGGCTTTCCACTCCTGCTCTGCTGGAAACGAGATAGTGCTGAGAGCATTTTGGACTTACCAGCTAAAAAACCCTTGTGGCTGCAGCGGTACAGACACTCATTGCTGGGAGGGGTCCTACCACTAATATGTCAGAGCTCTATCTGTTCTACCACAGGGGTGGGAGAGCTCTCTAAAACACGCTGTCTTTTCCCAGCCTCCCTCAGTTAGTACGCATTTTTCCAAATGACATGCTTATGGTCCAAGAGGGAGTAAGATTCTTATTAAACTCATAGATCCATCCCATTAACACTCACTCTCCTAGAGCTCCAGTCAAGTGCGTTCATGTTTTACAGTGCAACCCCACTTATATCGCATTTTATACTGCTGCCAGAACGTATGTACGGAGGTTTCTAGCACAGACCCATAGGCTGTGACACTTGCCCGATCCATGTGTCTGTCAGTCCCGTGACGTCTTCTATATGTGCCTGTGATTTAAAGAGTTGTTTGAAACCATTATTCACATCTCCATTAAAGGAGCACAGACCTCCTCAGAGATCTGGCCGAAGAGCAGGAAGATGAGGACAAAGGGCAAAATATTACCCCAGCCTCATTTCTGAAGTCAGATGGGACTTATGCCCTTAAATCACTAGGAAGCTTTTGGAAAAGTTACCATGTCTACCACTATCTGGACTGACAAAAATTGCCTGTGAGAAGAAAGGCTTTTTTTTTAAACACCTTTTTATGCTTGGAAAAGGCCTCTCCTTACTCAGGGGAAGAAAGAAAAGGATTAAAATCCTTTTATCTTGCCTTTCTCAACTTCCCGACTTTCCCACTGGATAAACGGCTCGGCAAATCAAAATCTCCAAAGACGCCAAAGGGTACAGGTGGGTGTCAGTCCCAAGGGTGCAAGCCTTGAAGGGCCGCACCAGTTAAAGCGAGTAGATGAGTTTGCATTGGCTACAACAGGACTTGGAGGGTCCCATAAAGACATTGATTTCTGTTAGAGCTGACATCCCAGCCCACCTGTCTGCAAGGAGAGATGGGGAGGAAAGAGTAAATTGTCTCTCTAAGGAAGGTTAGCTTGATTCTCACTTATTTCATCCCAATGTCTGTATTTCAGCATTAATAATGGACCAACCTGTGAAAGGAGCTCATGGGAGCCTACATGTGGGCTGTGACAAAGCTGCAAGGTTTCCACCAGGGAGGCTGGAGAGAAGCTGCCCAAGGCAGAAGGGGCCTTTGGAGAGCTCTTTGTTTAAAGTTGAAGCGTTCAAGACTGCTTTGTGCATCCATCATCCTCAAAGAGAAGTGCTTGGCTGCCCTCCATGGAGGGAGGGGAGTGCACAGCAATTGGACCCGCTGCAGCTGCAAGGGAAAAAATTATCGAGAAGGAACATGAATAAATAAAACACATTTTGCTAGTCCTAATATTGCACAGCTTTCTTCATGCTCTCCCTCTAACATCTTAATTCCCTTCTAACCATTTTCTGTTTCTCTTCAGTCTCCACCTCCCATTTTCCTTGTTGCTTTTATTTCTTTTTCTTTGCATTTTTTTCCTCATTCTTTCTTTGCAAAGCAGCATCCTCTGCCCTCTTATTCTCTCTTTGCTATAATGCCTTGACATGTTGTCCTCATATAATGTATTACTTTGTCCAGCTTTTAGTTTTTCTCATAGGTTGTTCTCTCTTTATCCCTCTCCCTTTAAATCCTATTCTGCTACTTTTACATTACCTGCATGTCTTTCCCCTCTATTTCTTAATTTTCTACTCATTTCTCTCTTTCAGTCTACTTTTAAAACCATTCTGACATAGCTCCACAATGCATCGCAGACTTCCAAATCTCTTTTATCTTATTCTTTTCTCTGCAAATGTTTTATTTCATCGGCTCTTCCTAACCTTTGTCTTCAAGCCACTGTTTATGTTCAAATGGCATGGGTGTAGCTACCTTCTTCTGGAAGTCCCCTCCCAGCTGCTTGTCACTGACCACAGGCCAGGAACCCACCTAAGGAGACATGGATCTACACAGGGAAAAGTTCTCTGTTGGAGAAGTGACAACAACATATATCCATACTTTGATAACATGTGCCTAAACCTGATAATCAATAAGGATATTCCTGGGTAAGTTATAGCTGTTGCAGTGAACACACTAGGAAATTCATTGCTAAATGACTATGAGTTGGCTGAAAGCTGCAGCCTATGGCTCTTTCAAATTACATGATGCTAGTGCCTAAAGAAAAAGTGTGGCAAATGAACATGAAGAAAATATTTATAGGCAGAGCTTTCCAAAGCAGGATTCACTGATGCGTGGCAGAGTTCAATTGCACTGTAAAGTCAAAAGAGTTTTGCTTTCTCTGAATATGTTTTTACACTTATTCTTGTGCTGCTAGTGACAGATGACAGAAGGCAGGTTTTCTGCTCCACGTGACAAGACTATAGCAGGAGTGGAAAAATCCGATGGCCTGCAGGCTCTGAACTCAAGATAAGCGTCTTTTAGGCAAATGCCCAAACTTAATTGTGAGAGAGAGATCAACTTGCTCTCCTTCAGATTTCACCTTTCCCAGCCCATCATAGCTGTCTTAAATTGGGCTGCTCTCTATGGAGAACTTCTTGACCCAGGTTGCTTCGATCTTGTTCACTGTGTCTTTATCAAAGTTAGAACAAGCAGTATCATTCTCAGGGCTAGGATTTCATTTTTTTCCTTTTCACCTCATGCCCCATAATTCCTTCCCTGCTGCTATGAATTATATTATTTGGCTTGATCTCTTGTAACCACCTTCCTCATCTTTGATGTGTTATAAATACATCACCCTGCTCCAGCCAGATCCAGCCCCAAATGGCTTGCTGTACCTTTTGTTTTATGAAGAAAACTTCTCTGACATGCGACAGTGGCTCCAGGAGAGTGCCAGGTGGCTTTGGGGAAAAGCTCAAATGAGTGAAGAGGACCAAGCCGTAAATCTGAGGTGAGGAGGGAGCTGGCCTCCCATCCCTTGCTCCTGCTGCTTTCAGTGCAGTCAGTCCTTGCCTCACATTGGATTATTTTTGAACTGTGAAAACAGCTGCAGTTGCGAGTTGCTGCTTGCCAGAACCTAGTATTTCTCCTGCCTGTCCAGACATCCCATATAACAAGAAAGTGCTGATGGCAGCGTGACAAACCTCTCTCTGGAGCTGATGCTATGTAGTCATGTCTGCAGCTGAAGTACCATCATAGCCTCACCAGCGGGTTGGTTCTTGTTGACACTATGTTTTAAGGCATGGAGGAGTACAATGGAGTTGCTACAGAATGAAAAAATGGAATTAAAAGTAGTGAATATTTAAAAAGCAAGGTTATTCCAGCTGTCCATGAGGTGTGGTCTTTTTCTGCTGAGTACATGTAGTGCACCACTTCCTTTCATTCAGCCACTTGTAGCTTATTAGGTAAGAAAAGCGTGCAATGGCACAGGGCTTTCCATATGGACCCACCAGTATTGTTTCAGATATGTCACACTGCTAACTGCTTCTGGGATGGAGGGTGAGGTTGTTGAGTGGTATCTCAGTTTATGGCACTGGTCATAAGAGCCATGGCTGCTATTTACCCACAGAGGTTTTTGTATAGTTATCAAGATCGATAAACAGAGTCAGTCACTCCCCAGTGATGTATCTATGCGTACAGAGATTGCTCAGGATGTGGAAGCTAACAAATCTCTGTTTATCTGCTGATGGCTTAACTACCCTTATCCCAAGTGCGCCTCTTTCAGGAAACATCCAGCGGTGTAGTCACACTTACCAGAGATTTAATTGCCTCTAAACCTCCATCTTTAATGTTACAACACTGTAGCAGCCGCAGATTATTTTACTTAAAAAATAATTTGCTGTCATCATCACCATTGTCTTCTCCAGGAGGTATGCCAGGTTTCCCTGTGACCAACATGCGAACATGTTTCGCTCAGTACCTACTCCTCAGTATCCTAGGAAAGGATGCTAGAAAAGCCCCTTCCCTCAGGGCAACCATGTGATAGCCTGAGATGTGGCTGGGACATACCTTCTAGGAGCTGATGGCAATCATGGTCTTTGTCTCCTCATCCTCTTCCTCTTCTGTGAGTCATTAGAATTCACTCCCAGTCTTTTGTCTCCTTATTTGGGTGTCATTTGACTGTAATCCTATTCCTTGTCTTTCCGCTATCAGCTTTTAATGGCTTAGGTCTTTGTCCGGTCCCTGTTCCAGCTCGTCCTTTGTTTGCCCAGACTGAGTCCCTGAGGAGCTGCATGCAGATGTGCTGTGCCGGTGATGACCTGCTAAACTGAGGATTTTCTCTGGCTTTAGAAGTGGGGAGGAATGCAGCAGAGACAAACACCGCCCATTGCCATGCTCTGCTGTGCCTCATTTCACACTTGTGAGCTTCTAACCACAGCAGCTGGCTATGGGCCAGGATGGGTGATTTTCCCCAAAACTGAAGACAAGCCCACCTACCTTGGAGGGCCACCATCATAATAGAAATGTCAGTAGTTGACATTCCCACCTCCACCAAAATCCAAGAATTCGGGTAGAAAGAAAAAACTCAAACCCACCAACCAACCTAAGTGCTGTATTATGTCCATAAACAAAGGGCACACTGAGCAATTGCCTCCCTATAAAGTAGGTTTCAACACCCGTGGTTTTGAGTGAACAGTTTGGTATCAGCATTGGTTTGCACAAATTCATCACTTTAATTTTATGCAGCTGCATTATTTTCACAGTTTATGGTGGCACCATCTCATTTATAAAGTACACACAGCAGTTACACATATGGCTGTATTATTTTCAGCACCTCAAGTGCAATGAGTAATTTCACTGAGCTAAAACTGTCAAAGATACAGCAGCAATACACATTGTATTGCAACTGTCCAAAGTCTAGAGGGCCCTACATATGTTTATGCACCAAGTACATAGCAGTTTGTGTGCTTGAATCTGGGTCAGTTGTTCGAAAGTATTACCAGACACATCAGGTGAAATTTCCTGCCACCAACTCCTTTTCAGGCTCCAGCTTGTACCTGAGATGATTCAGGCTCCACTTATACCTGAGATTATTATAGCACGATCATAGGACAAAGAAATCACTGCTTCTTTCCTGTCCAAAGCCATCAAGCCAATCTAAGCAACAAGGTCTTCTATTCACAGGCCAGGGGGTGAAACTGGTCTTTTGAAACATCTCTGTCCATAACGCTTCTTTTGAGACATTTGCCAGTACTGTTAATGACTCTCCCATTAAGGATCAGCTTCCATGGGGAAAAGGAATGCTGCTAAGTGGGCAGGCTAGGCAGGAGGAAGGAAATAATGCAAATTTCATGGGTGATTGTGCTAGCCAAAAAGTGTGCCAGTTAGCATGTCACTGATTTATTCCCAGTGCAGTTAGTCACTGGGGAGGGGAAAACTACAATGATAATGAGAGGCATTATCTAGTGCTGAGAGAACAGATTCAAAACTCTACTGTAGTCAGCTTCAGTGCTGACTTTTGCCAGCATTTGCATGCTAGCAAATTTAGCAAAGAAGTGGCTGCTATTCAAAGTTATGAGAAAGAGCAGTTGCCCTTGCTTCCTCCCGAGCACTTGAAGTGCTTCTGAAATCCCGATCTTTCATGCAGGTGTCAAGCAGTAGGAAACTCTGAAAAACAACTTTTCAGTGCTTCAGTTTCACAGTGTGCAAACCAGAGAGGATAAAACCTGCCTCCTGGTGCGTTTGAAAACTTGTTTGTAGCTAAGTTTTCTTTAACCCATGTATGGAGGGTACTGCTGGAGCATGAAGCACAATAAGATTTTCCTCAGCTCCCATGGCTGGTTCTGGGACCATGAGAAGACTGAAGAGACCTCCAGCCCCGAAGTTTGAAATAACAGATGTTTCTAGCAGTCCTGTCTTCCTCCTTGCTCCACAAAAGAATGGATCTATCCTTATCACCATCTCCCCATGCTTGGCCAAATATAAACATGGTAAAGTACTAAAAGCAGGAAATGAAGGCCTGCTGGGGGACTCTGGTGCCTTTGGGCACGTTTCCCTTCACATCCTGACAGAGCCTGGCACAGAGTCAGCTTCTGACACACAGAGGGAAGTATACCTTTTTTGCTCTACTTTTTTGGCAGTTGTCGTTAGTTTGGCTTGCAATAATGTTGACAAACACATTGCTCACAGCACTCAGGCAGCAGCATTTCAGCCAGCCGTTTCAGGCAATTGATGTTTCAATATTTACAGGCAGCACTGCACCACTTGGGCAATGGGCTGAGCAGGAATTTGTATTTAAAGCCTTCCAGGGTACACTATCCCCATTTTTATAACTTCTGGTGGAAACTTCCAGTGCAGGGCTATACTTCTTCCACCTTTCCTGTGCTCCTCCAGCCATATGATCTCTGTGTGGGGTTGGCATTTCAGAGTCTTGATTTCATCTTCCCTTCATCTGTCTTCTCTGGCCTTTCAGGACAGCTTTCACCAGTCTTCCTTTCAGTGGTGTTTTACCATTTGTCTCACGTCATTAAGAGCAATTGCCTTGTGCTAATTTGATTTTTTTGTAATGAATACGCTGAGACACCTGAAAGTTCATGTCCCCAGTTTCACAGTAAAAAGAAAGGTATTAAACCCCTCAATTACACTATGGTATGTGGTTTTCTAGGCTTAAATTGGTGTGTTTCCTTCCTCTTCTGCTTATTGATTCATTTTCTTAAACCTCATTTGAGCTTGCTATTGAGTTTTAGCCTCAGACAAAACGTCAGTAATGTCCTCAATACTCATCAATCCAGCAGGAAAAGAGACGGCAGCAGAAGAGGAAATACTTGCATTAGTTTCACAAGAGAGTACAAATTATTATTTTCTGAAGGGGTAGAAGGGGGAACAATAGTGAAAAGGGCAGTCATGGAGCAGATCGCATATTTCTTCCAGGAGGAACCTTACCTGTCTCTCCAGTGTCCAAGCATGTCTCATAGAAAGAATGACTTGAATTAATGGTATTTTCATCAATTCTCTTTTGCAGTTGAACGCTTTTAATGACCCCTTATAGAAGAGGAACAGAAGCTGAGAGTGCTTTTTTCAGGAGCTGGGGAAATTAGGGAACATCTACTGTTCTCGTCTACCTTAACAAACATTTGAGAAGGTTTCTGGTATTCATCCTGTCTGGATCCCACTGGACATGTCACTTAAATGGTGTTCCTCTATTTTATTTTTTATTTTTTTAAAGAGTGAATTAAACATTTCTGTTTCTAATCCACCAGAGCACAAATTTTAAAGGCAAATGTGATCTTGGTTTTCCATGCTCAGACAGATATTAATTCCGAGGGAAGCCTTTGAGTGTAAATAAATACGATACTGCAAAAGTTCTCAATTCAAAACCATTTTAATCCAACATTTGTCTGGCTTTCTTATACCTAGTCCATGATTAAAGGCCTTTTTTTTGTTGTTGAATACTTGCCCCTTGCTCCCTTTTAGCAAGTTAAGAGACTTACGTCTAAAGAAAAACATTGTTATAGGAGTGGCTGGCTGTTCAGCGTTAGCTGGGCTTTACCCAAGCCTCCAATGACTTGAGCACAATTTTATGTCTGCAAATGTACCCATTTAGATATCTAACTACGTGATCTGCAAGAAGGTGCCGTGGCTCTAGTTTTATGCTCCCACTTGATCATATTTTTAATATTGAACTGCAGGCACTTACATTTAATTGCACCTGAACTGTCAAAAGGCAGCCTTTGATCATGAGTGAGTTTCAAGCCCTTGCTTGCAATGAAGGAAGATGTTACAGGAAGCATCAGACTGGGTTTGGAGTGGGAGTAAAAGAAGTTAAAGAACAGAACACAGGTGCTCTAGCATCGGAACACATCTGGGTTCCACCCTTCCAACTTCAATAACCCATGAATACATATTACCATGAAATAATGCTGCTTCAGAGTAGCCTATGCTCAGATGTGGTGCATTATAAGGTACCACCTCATTCAGTATCAGACTCATCTGAACACTGGTCAGATGAAGCCCCTCCCTGAGATGCAAGTTATTAGAAGCATTTCACAATTCGAACATCAATTTAGCATAGAGCAATCTTTTCCTTTCCCTAGCTCTTACAGTCTTTCACTATAACCAAAGTACCCCAGAAGCAGAGGAGGGACCTGGCTATGTGTTGCTGATGGATCTCTGGAGAGCCATGTGGCTGGTTGGTGCAGAGGCCACCTTCATCTCACCTTGCCTGACCCAGGGCCACCATCCTCAAAACCAGAGACGAGATAGCCTCTAAGGTTAAGCCTCCTCATCCTGCTGACAGAGTGCTTCCCATTTTTTTATCTTCCTTGTAGGGATGGTCCTGGCCATCATGCCCTGCCTGCCTGCACCTCCATTCGCATGGTGGACCATTACCAGATAATAACTACAGCAGGCAACCCAGGCTGCTCCAGCCTCACAGAGCTTCTCCAGGGCTTGTTTACACGTGTTGGTGCTGGTTCATCGAAGGAGTTTGGGTTAGATGCAGATGGCTCCCAGCCACTTTTGCATCTCCTTCCCCAAGGTGATGCCTGCTGCGCTGCAGAACCTGGGGAGCTGCCTCTGATGGCAAATCACGCAGCCAGACCAAGCCAAAGCCCGCTGGCTTCAGCAAGAGCACTACCAGGTCCTTGGTAGCCAATGTAAAAAAAAAGCAGCAACAAAACAAAATAAGCATGGGGGTTCTGTGCAAACAGAGGCCAGAGAGCTTGCTGGAGGAGCTGCCTCAAGGGAGCTCTGCACATACAGATCAGTCATGGTACTATACACTTGCAGCCAAATCTTCCTCTGGGTTTCCCTGGCCCAGCCTCTATTCATTTAATAAGAGCTGGGCTGGTATATGAGAAGAGAATCTGGCCTCTGCTGTCAATTGCAGTTTTTATCTACAAGGTATTTTACACTAAGTAATGAGCTCACACTAAGGCCTGTGAGGGAAGTGAGGCACTATCATACTATTGCTAGAGGAGCCAAAAAGACAAAATCACTTGCCCAACGCCTCATATTTATGAGTCCTGGGCTCCTAACACTTTGTCTCAATGACAGGGTCTCATGTCTTCACTCACAAATTCTGCACGAAGAGACAGCATTCCCATTGTAACTTGGCCCTGTTTTCTGTGCATTGTCCCTTCTGGAATGCTCTGAACTCCTGGTCCAAATAACTGGTAAGAAAAAGCTTTAAAAAAAGCTAAACCTCTATTATTGTGTCTTTAAAAGTCAGTTCTTGTTGAAGAGATGATAAAATGCCCAGGAATAATAAAACTATTATTATTCTTGCCAGAAGAGACAGCATTATCTCAGGGCCTTGGTAAGACCATTAGGAAAATATCCATAGCAATTTTGTCTAGCTTAGACTGTACTACAAAAAGGTCCGGCTCACTGTCCCATCTGCCTGTTTGGCGAGAAAGGAATGTCCTCCTGCTTTGCTCTTCAGTGGGGAAAAAAAAAATCATTCTTGATACTTTTTGTTATTACTTTTTGACCTGGCTTGCTCATACTTCATGAGATCAAGTGAGTCACCACTAAAGCTTGCTGCATACCTGACTATGAATTTACTTGTAGGGTAAAGGACTGTTTCCCATTTCTCCAAACCCCACAAGGTAGTCATCCGTGTAATCCCTGCCTTAGGCTAGCAGTAAATATGTTCTCAGATGTGATGGACACCATAGGGTTTATCAGCTTCCCCAAAATTAGTGTGATGGCCCAGATGACTGCCCTTTCCTGCAGAAGTCCCAGGGCACAAAATGCACATACAAGGAAAGGCATGGTATGTATCATACTGAAACACATCCACTCGGGTGTCTTCCTGAGTCATGTGAATGCACATGATTTTTGGAGTCCACTGACCCCATCCTTGGCATGTGCCTCCCAGGCCATGCAAGAGACTTGCTGTTATGCAAGTCACACAGTAGACAAGGAGCAAAGCACCAGCAGCAGCCAACAGCAGCACCATTAGCTTCTAAGCCTTGATAAACATAGATGAACAGCTTTTTTTATGGCAGGTAAAGTACGTAATAATAGCCATCTCTTGCTCTGTGGTGATAAATGGTATCTCTGTACCAATAATATGGCTTTCCAGGGGTAAGCTGCGTCAACTGAGAATAGATGTGCCTTTCTGCTGCAGCAGGGTCAGTCCTCTGGGAAGGGAGACCGCTCAGCTGTGCCAGCAGGGCTGCTCCCAGTGCACCCTTTCCTCCTGCCAGTCCTTCACATTCTGGCTATCAGGATGATAGCAGTAATTCACCTCTAGCCCGAGATCCAAGAGCATGAAAGTCATGAGTAACATTGTCATCACCTAACATGCCTCACTAACAGCAGTAATGCCTCAGAGAAGGGGAGGAGCAGTGAGGTACCAAATAGAAGAGCAAGGAGAAATGTCTGGGGAGAGCAGTGGTCACAGGCTGGTATCCATGTTGGGCAGCATTCAGCTACACTCAGCGCTATGAGCCAACAGGCTCCAGGAGAGCCAGCACTCCAAATGTATACTTTCTGGGGAGCTGGTGCACGGGAAAAAAACCCCTGGGTGGGGCAGTGGGACAAGGTTTGCTTTTATTAGTGATCCTTCTGCAAGGCTGGAGTAAGGTGCTCTCAGGAGCCACTGTGTGCTAGCTAAACACCTTGGTGACGCAGGGTTTCCTATAGAGCATTTGCCTAAAGGCCCTTGCACTTTTCTGTTGCTCTAAGGGAGAAACGTTACCTAAAAGTCTGGTGCTTTACACATCAAAGGATGTCAGAGAATATTTTATCTTAAATTGCTCTGAGCAAAATTAAGCTAGAAAGTTTTATAAAATAGTATCAATTTAAAATCCGCTTTGGAGTTGTTGAGTGAAGAAGCCATGATCCAAAGCGAGGCTTAAATAAAAGCTTCACTGAAAAAAAAGGAGAAGAAAAAGAAAGAAAAGAAGGTACATACAGAATATTTGTTCCTCAGAGCATTTAGTTTCCCTTTTGAGATCCTCCATGGGCTACTCTAATGTTCAGTTTCCAACATATGTGGTTGTTCTCAGGAAATTAAACACCATACCCCCAAATCTTCCTTTACATGAATATAAGGCGTGCCTGTAAATCTAAGTTGTCTTCACATTTCTTAGTGAGCATATTGCATCTCTTACAATTATCTAAATAAAGTGTGCATATCTGCAAGTATATTTTCTCTTATACCATTAGCTTGGGGTTTATCTGCCTGTTGTTAGTGACAACTGCATGTCATGTATGAAAAGGCAGGGATTTTGAGATGTGCAGCGCAAGGGATTTATTAGCTCCCAAGCATCTGCTCTGACCCATCTTTAAATAAAGGTCTGGCTTTTCAAAGGGAGAATCCTCAGCACTTCCTAAAATTGCTCAAGCCTCTTTTACAGCATCAGAGATGGACAGGGTCTTTGACACTAGTCCATCAACGCAGAACTACCCATGGCCCTGTAAAATCATAGTACACATGTCCAATTAAATGACTCTTTTTTTTCAAGTATCAGACCACAAGCATCTGTACGACCACAAGAAGAATCCAGAAAAACCCAGTGTTGACTGAATAGGATGAAAGAGGCATTAGAAAGACAAACTTGTTTGAAAATACAAATATTATACAAACAACAATGCAAACACAAATATACATAAAAGCAAAAAGACCCCTAATGCTTGTGGTTTTTTCTTTGAACCCAAGAAATGCTATAAAAGAACATGTTTTAAAATTTGCCTTTTGTCCTTGGCCCTGAAAGCAAAACGAGTGGGTAGAAAGGGAAGCCAAATTTCCCTGAATAGCCCCCAAATGAATTGAAAATAAACATGCAAAAAGACCATCAAATACATACATGTTAAATTCAACTCTTGCATCTTCTCCATTTGCAGTGTTGTGTTGTTACTATAAACACCAGGAATATGTTTCTATAGAGTCTTTTCAGCCAGTGGCACCTGCTCAAAGGTAATGTGCATTGTGTTGTTTACATCATGGCTGCACACGGCTGTTTCCTGAGGGAAGAGCTTTGAGCTGTCTCCCATCCCCAGCAGGACAGGATATAGAGTGTTACAATCAGGATGCACCAGGCTAAGGACAACTGGGTCCCAATTCTCTGGGTCATCTCAGGCAGAAAACAAAAGCTAACATAAAGTGGCTTTAAACTAGTTGCTCTCCGGTGCCACTCCAGTAGTCAACAGTCTGCTGGGTTCTCCTCAATCCCATAAGCAAAGCAGGTCACCCACCCCTGATTAGTAACTACAGAGGGTCACCTTGTTCCAATAACCTGGGAGGGAAATCTGGAGGGCAGAACTTTGAAAGGTATATGGGTTTGCATACAGCAGAAGTGCCCATCAGACTTTATGAAAGGACGTTATGTACACATGCACCATACATGCTAAATTACTGCAAGTTTAAGTCCCAAATTTGTATCTATCTATGCAAGAGAACTAATGTGGACTGAAAAGATGGATGTAGAAGCATATGATAAAATGCATCTGCATTCATGCGTTTTTTTACACTTCTTTCTGTACAGCCTTTACCTTCATCTCTGCCCTGAGAAACCCCTCCTTCTGACACACCCAAAACTCAAGCACTTTTGAAGAAGCAGGTTCAGCGCAGTGAAAAAATGTGAGAGTGAGAATCAAGATCTAAACCTGAAACTCCCTAACCACAAGCTGTAGCAGGGTTTTGATCCAGAAACACCTCTGGTAAATACCTGAGTTGCAATTCTTTCAGTTTCCATATTGTTTGGGAGACAAGTGGGCACACTGTTTTCTGTCAGGAAACCAGTCCATGGAGCCCTCTTTTGGGACAGGATTTCTTCTATCCTACAATGGGGACAAATAGCCAGCCCCTGTTTTGTACAGTTGCCCTACCTCTTTCTCTGCCTAGCTTTTCTGAAATATAAATTCTTGGATTAGGATGACTTTGGGGCTGGTTCTATAAAAGCATCAAACCAAGGAACCAGCTCCTTCCCCATGCAGGGTACTTGGTACTTGGATATGATTTAATTCAGCTCACAGTGACAGGCATGTTCTTGAACACAATTCACTTCTTCAAAGCATGGTTGAATAATGCAGCATGTACTCCCTGGGGGTTCTAGATACTTCTGGAAGTCCTTTGTAGCATGGAACTGGCTTGAGAAAGACATTAAGCTTAATTTGGAAAGCCAGATTTAGTTCAGCATCCTAAATACAACTGCTTCGTCCTAAGCTGTAGCTTTAGTTGACTTGAAACCCGTTATTACAGAAGATAGCAGTGACAAACTGAACAGCCATTTTCTTCCCACCAAAGCAGAAATCAACCTCAAGCTGAACCTTGCCAATCAATGCACACTATTAACACAGGCAATTATAGATAATCACAGCAATTACTAATAAACCATTATCAAGGGCAATGGAAGGGGTAATTGCTACCTTTCATTTAAAAGGTCCAAGATCATGACAAGATATGATCAAGAAGGACAGCCCTGCAATGATTCCCAGCTTCCCTCCTTATGTGTTGGTGCCCCTTAGAAGACCCCACCACTACAGCTCAGGAAGAGAAGCAACAGAGGTGTGCCAACCATCTTCTCTGCAAGCAGCTTCCAGGGCAAGACTGGGAACACAGCTGCAGTAAAAGATATCAAAACACTCTGAACCCAAGTGGGACTCAAGTACGCCCAAGGACACCCTGAAAACTTTCCATCCTGGTGTTTGCAAGAGAAGCCAGTGCACTAAGAGAGTGCTGCACCCCTGTGCCACGGCAGACAGCAAAGCTTTCTGTGGACCTGACCTAGGGCCCGTGGGGCAGAGGAGCAGCTGGGGGTCATGTCTGCAGGCTCTTAGCAAGCCCCTGGCTCAGGATGGGGACAACAGCAGCTTTGTGGCCAGCCTTTGCGCTGGCCTTTTGTCTCTGTTAAGAAGAACATACAGCCCCATCAATCCCTGAAAACTGCCAGGCTGTTTGGCCACAGGGGCTGGATACAGAAAGCTGCGGAAATCAAGTGGATCCCTCCAACCTAATGTACGCATATTTGCAAAAGGAAAAGGTTAGTGCACTGAAGTTGTTAGGCCACCTGCCTTCCTGGCTACGGGTCATCTTTTTACGTGCCACTGGGGAATGTAAGATTAAGGTGTTTTTCCAGCTGCCCTGCTGCCTTCAGAGGTTTGCATTTTAGCTCAGTCTCAGACTGATTTCCCACATTACACATTAAAATATATATGAACAAGCAGCGGCTTGTGTGAGGGGTAACACAGATCAGCAATCAGCAGTTGTCATGCTGAGGAACAGTTCGTATGTACACTTGTTTCTTCTGTCAGAGGAGCTCAATTGAGACAGATGTTTCACTCCTGTGCAAAGAAAACAACATTTCTGCAACCTGGTGTACAGGCACTTAGTTAACTGACATGTATCAAAAGTACTGGCTCCCATTGCCTTGGGGATTATTTAGTGAGAAGCCCCTCTGAACCTGTTTGCACTAACATCAAGGGCAGCCAAAGAGCCCCATTTTGTGGGCACATTTGCATAGGGTGCAGCAGCAGAGGCTAGAGTGAACAACAGAGAAATGCAGCTTGTTTGGCTCGTTTTAATAAATATAAGTAAAGAAAAGAAGTCTTTATGATGCACAAGAAAGAAATAAATTAAGTCTTGGTTCAAAAGTGAAGTGAAGAGTAAAATTATTGCTCTTCTACATGTCTCCCAATGATTCTTACTGATTCTCACATGGAGACCCCAGTTCCATTCCTGCCACAAGTAACTTTTTTCCCTGCCATACAGTCCCACCAAAATATTAGCAGTCACAAGTTAAAGCACCTTTTATTGGTTTTACAGTCCCTGTATATTGCTGTAGAAGAAATAGGATTTGAGTCAGTAGCAACTTATGTGTTGCTGAGCACAGAGCAAATTCCCAGGGCCTTTTATTGGATTTCTCTACCTGGCACTGGGCAAATCACCCAGGGGGACGAAAATTGCTGCAAAGTCCAAGAGGAGCAGAAGTTTTGCAATAAATAGCTGGCCTGGATCCAGCAGGCAGACTGGAGGGCTGCCCTCCTGCTAATCCTCGAGCAAAGATGGCTGCGGCACTGTGAGCAAGTTCAGAGAGATTAGCTGGCAGGTCGCTATAGGGTGCACCTGAGTGGGAAGCGAGATCACACAGCTCTGCTGAGTCGGTGACAGGAGGGCAGGGAGGAAGAGCACACCAGAAAGGAGTGAAGAGAGAATCCCCATATGATCAATGTACAGAAAACACTTTACTGTTACAGAAAGCAGCATGAAGGCGTATGCAAGTACTCAACTACATTGTCCTGTCTGCCACACGTGTGTGTGAATGGTCACAAGAGCACCTGGCTTAAAATGAGGACTGGAAAAACATTAAAACAACAAAAGCAGAAAAACCTCAAAGTACTTTAAAATAGCTAGAGAGGAAGCGCAGGAGAAGGGTTTTGCTGGAAATCTTGGTGGAAATTTTCTGCAACATTTCTTGTGACTTACACATTACCCAACGGTTTTTTAAAAGGTGCTCTGCGGGAAAAGTGAGGGCAACCACCATACAGTGCCACAGCAAGGATGAGAAAGCCCATAAAACCCGGGCAGCATGCACCCTCTCAGACATACAGTCATACAGAGATTTGAAAGCAGCCAAAATTCATTATCCTGAACAACTGAGGCATCCTGCCCACACTGTAAAATATCCCTGTCCAGAACCTTGCCACTATGAAAGCAAGCCCACGGTGTCAGCAAGGACAGACTACAGTGGCTGTGGTGGAAGCTGCTTCTCCAATGTGCTCCCTTTTCATAATGCTGCTTTAGGACTGACTTGGAAATTCTCATCTTCACCTGCAGGGCACACCGGGAACTACTACAAAACACAGATTTATCAATTCTAGAAATATGGACAATCAAGCATGAGCATCCGGAATAACGCAATTTCAGAATTGATCCCTGTAACCTGTACTGGGAGATATAAACCACTTGGATGAACAACCCTTTCTGACAGGGTATTTCCTGAACAGGACAAAGAATCTGTTAAATTCCCAGAGACTGATAAGCAGTTCTGGAGAACATGAAAGAAACATCCCAGGCCTGGGCAAGGAAGGAAGCACTGTTTTCCTTCTAAGCTTTTTCTACAAACATTGCTGAGCACTAACAGCATAACAGGCGTAACTGAAAACACGCTTGATGAGTAGACCAAACATACGGAAGAGCTATTTACATTAGGCTAATGGAAAGTTTATTCTTTCCATCCCTATAACATTGCTGTGCATTTAAATCTCAGCAAACAGCCCTCTCCCTCGGGACACACTGCTGAGTTTGTCTTATCCACCTGTGGGGAAGCATCCCCTCCCTTCATCACAGCATCTCTGTCTGTGAAAATGAGGCAAGAACACTTGTGAAATATTCTGTGATCTCCAGAGGAAGCCTACAGTATAATTCTGTACCAGAGAATTGCCCGCAAACAAACACAGCTTTTCTATCCCACTCACTCAAAGCCTCAGGCCTGAACATCGAGTTTTCATGTGCAGTACAAAGGGTAGCAAAATCAGGCACACCAAGCTCAATTGCTTTTTTATCCCTCAGCCCAAGGACCCCTAGGGTGTGCATGACCCAGGGTTTTGTATAGCTCAGGGAGTGGTGGCTGGGAAGAAGAGTAGACAGTCTGCTCTCACGCTCCACTTAGATCTGCTGCAAATCAGCACTGCCCAAACCAGGCAGAGCTTTAGCCTCAGCTGTGGCTCATGCTGCCCTCCCCAGCAGCCACCCAGAGAGATCTCCAGATGACTGCCATCATGCTGGAGAACAGCTGCCGGAAGGGATGACCAGGGCTGCAGCACAGCAGCCTCTGCTAGAGCTCCTGTCCTCCATCCTCACACCTCCTCTGCCTCGCTGCAGCCAGAGAAACCTGCGGCAACAAAGCAGAGGAGGCACGACCTTCCACAGACGCCGTGTGGAGGAAACTCCATACCAGCTCTTAGGAGAGGAACAGTTTTAGCTGCCATGTGTAAAAGATGTCCTGCACAAAGGGGTGGGAGTTTCTACCTACTGCAACTGCAATGCATATTGTAATCATGAGCAGTAAGTGTAAGCTGTGGAGTTTCCTACCACCTGCAGGAAACTTCTAGTAGTAGAGAAGTGTGTGTTTCTGCATATGTACACATGCATATGTAGTCTAATTATGTTATTTAGGTATCCTTAGGATGTGTACAGTCACAAGCTCCATTGGCCCTGCATAATTTATAACAAAGGAACAAATTAATTCCTTCTTTGACAACACACAAGAGAGCAAGACTGAGCAACAAGGCAGTTCTGCCTAACTGAGCTCCTGGAGCAAGTTCAGAAAACTCCAGCGAGTCAAAGCCTTGCTAATCAAACTAGAAGGTAGGAATTCCTTTGAAAGGTCTGAGCTCAGTGCCTGCAGCACCATGCCGCCCACAGAGACAAGGAATTGCTTTCCACTGATGAATTTTGCAGAACCTATTTCTTGATAAAAAAGGATACCAGCAGAGCAGAAAAGAAACAGCACTTTTGCTAATTTGTTAGCATCTTTGGAGAGTTTCAGGGAAAAGCATGTTAATGGTCTCATATAAGCATGGTTCTAGTCAAGAAGACTGAGAGACTCACAGCCTGCTGGCATGAGGAAAGCAGGGTCTAAACCTGCCCTAGATGTTCATTATTTCAAGTCGCATTCCCACCACCAATGCTGACGTTGAAGCACACCTCTTCCAAGTACACCTTTTACAACTGCTTTTGGATCAAGTTAGCACAACACTTTATTATGCTGTCATGTTTCCACAACATCTGCTGAGAAGCAGATGCAATGGGGCAATGGCAAGCTTTGGTCATGTGGGAGCAAAGTAAATTCTAACTCAGAGCTTCTAGACAGCAAGAAGAGATAAAAGAGAGGCAAAACTTCCTTAAGGAAGGGATGGTGTATGGATATTGCAGTGTCAGGCTATGTAAACACAGCTGCAAGTCTCCATGTAGAGTCAAGCTGCTTTATGAGGTGTTTATTATACATCTAGATGGATATCTCTTTATGTACTTATAGAAAACAAATATCCACATAAACCACCCTTTTGCAAGTGCTACATAGGCCTTTTCAGTGGAAAGAAATTGTTGCAAATGAGATAAGAGAAATGCCTAACATAATATTATGAAACATTTAGATCTGAGTGATGGCTAAACGTAGCCATCTCAATGAAACCAATGGCGCTTATGTTTGCATGCGTTACAGTCTAATGTTAATGCAGCAATCCAGGTTAGCAACATCAAAGCACCTGCTACAGCCCTGCAAGCACTGGTACTGCTGGGTCTTCAACACAGCAGCTTGAGGCCATCAATCATCTGCCAACATGCCAGTCAATGCAAAGACAATTACCAAAGCAGACAGCAGCACTATGGTTTCATTAGGCGTACAATAGAAATTGGCTGTAAAAGAAATGTGAAGATAAAACTAAATAACATCAGATGGCTTGGCAAGGGATCAGTCTGGTTTATCAAAACAGTTATGGACTCCTACCTTGGCTTGCTTTTGTGCTTGTAGTTACCAGGGAAAGCAGCGTGGCTGAGGGGATAGGTAATGACTGCTTTTCACAGGAAGATCTGACATCAAGTTTTGCACCTATTTAGCAAGCTCTGTACAGATTGCTCACAACTTGCAGCCAGCAAATTAGCAGACTGCTGGTTCACGTTTATTTTCAGCTCGATCAGTGCTCCAATCCCCAGCTACATCATCTTTTGTGCCAAAACAAAGAAGGAGCCAGGAGAAAACAGCCAAGAAAAAGAGGCATATTTCCTTTATGCTGGGTCTTCACAAGACTATGGAAAGAGCTTTCCAATCAGGCTTGCTGTTCACTTTCCCCTGTACCTTTCATCACACCTATGAATTACGGTATCACTTGTATGTACTTTATTTTCTCTCCAACTTCCATTTGTTTTGGTTTCTTTCAGAAGGTCTAGCAAGCAGAGGCTAAGCCAGAACAAATAAAGAGCAACCTCGATGTTAAGAGCTGCTGGTGGGGTATCAAAGCTGAGAGAATGATGACTACATCCAAAAGAGCCACCAAGGACTTCTCTACTCTAGAATGGGCACATGCTAAGTGGAGGGGATGCTTTTAACAGATCTCTTGCTACCCCCTTAGCCCATGGCATAGGAATGACATGGCGGGCTGAAGATGCAATGGTGCCTGGCTTACTGGTGGAAACCCTCACATAGCTGACCAAGTATTGGTGCTAACCCAACAACACATAGGTACTTCTCTCCTGACCTGCTTCTTGTTGTACAACACACTGCAGACCCCAATCTATAAAAGCACATTTCTCCAGTGTAGGCATAGCTGAAGAACTTGCAAAAAAAAAAAGGGAAATTAGGGTAGGTAACTGAAATAGGAAGCTGAGAATATCAGTAACCACCTATTGGAGGACATCTAAACATCAAAGTAGTTATGTAGGTATGTAGCATATTTTGCATAACTACCAGAAATGATAGTTACATGGTAACCCTGTGTGCAACCCTTACTCTTCCCGAATTTGCTTTCTGTATTAAAAAAACTTGCTAATCATGCAACTCTTCCTCACAGTTGGCTTCTCACTGTGGTGACTAACCAGATGCATCCACCACCTCAACAGTTTTCAGCATAGCTGCAGCAAGCATCTCCATTTTATGATTTAAGAAGCTGTGAGATGCAATAACGTGATTTTGCAGTCACTATATATTTAGTTTAGGGGACTCTTGTAAACTGCTTCTGTCAGGAGCACTTTACCAGCAGAGAGCCTCCAATGGAGATGTCTTACTCTAGCAAAAGTACGACACTCCTCTCCACCCCAACAAACATTGTCAAATGAGATGGGAGTTATTTTGCTTATTTACTTTTCTTCTTGGTAGCCTTAGTATCCAACAAGCCCAAAAGTCCTTCAAGGACAACACAAGGCAGCTTACATCGAGGACATCTCAGACACTCTCATGCCACCCTGCATCCCCACACACTAAGGGAAAAGTGAGGAAGGAAAACTAAATCCTTCCCCAGGGAAAATGAGTGATGACAGGCAATGTAAGCTGCTTCCTTCTGCTTTTGTCTCCCTCCACACCCTCCTTGAGTGGGTGGCTCTGGGGAGTGTGGTGGAAGGTGTAAGTTGTCACGGGAGGAGGAGCAGCAGCATTTCTCACAGCTGAATGTTTGCCAGCATGAACTGAGGTTCACAAGCTCTCTCTGCTTCTGGCCCAAGGCTAAGTTCAGCTGTTTCCGAGATCTGATGAAATGCTTTGCGTTGCTCTAATATCAATTTTTGTTTCAGCTGATGTTTTTTTCAACCAAGGCAGGAGACAATTCCTCCACCTGACTGAAGAGCAGGATTTGAGCCATGTTTGCTAATGTATTAGATGATATTTTATTAATTTCCACAAATACCAAGTCTGTTCTGCGGGCATAATAAATGTACAGGAAAGGAAGTGAGATCTAAGGAACAGAAACATTCTCTTCATTGTGTCCAGTTGAAGTGATCAGGATCTTGAGCTCCAGGATTTTGTAATTCATAGCTAAAGCTTTCATGTTTAAAAGATATTTTTGGTAGTAGATGGCTTTTTATTCTAGGAGGCAAAAGCATAGCAAGATCTCAGGTCTGGAAGCTTAGCTTAGAAGCAAGATACAGTTTATTTTATTCATCACATACCATCAAGAGAAATTAGCTGCTAAACCAAACTAGCACTGAATAAAAGGCCCTGAACTTAATTTCTGGATTCATTTAATTAAAGATACATGTTCTTTTCTAAGGTACACTGTGGCTCAAACAGGAGTTACAGGACTGGAGCAGAAATTATTCAGCAAAATGCTATGACCTGCATTATACAGGTCAGGCTGGATGATCTAATAGTCCCTTCCGGCTTTAAACCACATGAATTATGAATCTAGGGTGCTCTCCTTGGAGAGTTTCTAAATGCTTTGCCAACACCAGGGTGTAATCCACACTCACACAGCCAGCCACAGCATCACCTCAGCATCCCAAAAGTCATGGTCTCTAGGGTTTATGGCCCTCTCTAAAGCTCTATTCATTAGGAATTAAATATTTCAGAGGAAGAGCTACCAGATTTTTTATGTGGAAAATTTCCCTTTACAAAGTGAGAGCAGGGCAGAGAGTTGCTATGAACCTCTCTGGTCTAATGGCCTGAAATCCTGCAGGTCATCTGTCTTCACTACAGAAGCATCATGCTACCTTAAGATAGATATCTTGATGTGACCCTAACAAAGGCAAGGTGACCTCAGCTAACAATACAGTGAAGGTACCTCAGATTTTTTTTTTCATTGACCATCTGCCCTACCTTTCTTGTATTACAGGCAAAAGACAGGGAAAGAACGTCATGGGTTAGGTGCTGGTAAACCAGCAGTGCAGCAACTGCATGCTTATATGGACAGGCTGACACCAGTATTAAAGCATGTATTGCTATAGCAGGGAATAAATTACAGAGACAACTTTCAGCTATGTGGTTTATCTTGGCTGCAGATTAGCACAGCAACCCACTGAGTGATTTGAAACTAGCTCTATGAAAAGTGAGCTCAAGCTTTGGGAGACTGATCTTCCCCAACACAGTGACCTGCCAAAGGCTGGCTTCAAAGCAGCTCAGCTGCAAGAGGAGATGCCCCATTTTTGTGTAGCAGGGAGCCTGAACTAGCCAGACAACTTGACAGAGACAGATGGGTTTTTCCCTCTGCACTTTCCAGACACTGACATAGCAAGGTTTCCCAGGTACTCTGGACCAGCCAATGTCCAACAGCCTAACAGGTCTGGCTGGACCCATGGTCACTTCAGCAGAGATGCTGGAGTGCCTCCATACCATGCTCCCTGGCACAGTAGATCTCCAGGATTGCAGTATGGGGTGCTGAGCCATGATCCAGAGTCCTGCCTAAAGCA
Organism: Psittacus erithacus; assembly: GCA_009867235.2. Lineage (NCBI taxonomy): Eukaryota > Metazoa > Chordata > Aves > Psittaciformes > Psittacidae > Psittacus > Psittacus erithacus. The sequence continues at coordinate 24,988 of WYDI02027558.1, read as the reverse complement.
TCCAGCTCCCACTCAAACCACACAATGGATGCTGCTGCAGGGCTCTGGGGGTAAGGATTCACCTCTGATAACCAACCAGGCCTGGGAAATCTCAAAACCTCCTGTGAGATAGCACCAACATGCCTGAACACAAATGGTTTGCACCACAGGGGCAAGAATAGCTTCAGAGGCCTTTTCTGTCTGGCATACCTTTCAGATAAAGGAGGACTGTATGCTCATGTGTAAACTTTAATAGTGAAACTAGTGTGTCAATATCACAGCTTGGAACAACTGTAACCATGCAAATTTCTAAGGGACTCTAATCACTGCAGTATCAGAATCACTGAAGCAAGGTCTGAGAGGAGGGAGTAGGGAATGATCCCCAAGAGCATCATCCCAGGCCCCTGCTCCAACAGAGTGTGACCAGGCTAATCCTCATGTGCAAGTGACTTTTGTAAAGCCCCTTGAAGCATCCTCTGTTGCAATCATCAAAACACAGATCTTTCACATATAAAACAACCATAGGATGAACCCAAATGCTTTTCTGTAAAAGCCTGATCCAAACCTGCTGAAGATTATTAACTTCAATACTTTTCCAACCAAGCCTATAACAAGTGTTTTCAAATATGCTGCTGCATTATTCTTCATGCCTTTTCTGTCCCTTAGCAGTCAAATGACTCTACTATTCAGTTTCATTTTGACCTAAGGTAGCATTTTCAGCAGGTACACATTGTGTAAGCAAACCAGCAACCAGCAATTTAACAGCCTGGTGATTTGCTGCTGCTTTTGTTAAGTAGAATAGAGAGCACCCTTGTTTTTCATGAAGCACCACTACAAAAAACACAGCCAATGAGAAAGTCTAGGAAGTTTTTTCTCTGATCAAAGAATTTAACCTTAGGTCTGATATGAATCCTTCTGTAACCAAGTGGAAAAGGGGGCATGAAGGTCTTTGCTTCCTTGCTGAGCTCTTTTATCTGCTTTTGCCAAAGACTCTGCTTCTGGAAAGGACTGGGTCCCATTTCTTACCCACAGCAGACTGCACTAAGGCTATGTTACAGGATGCATGTGATATGAGACAAGTGGGAGCTATAAGCACTACAGGCTTCATCATATGGGATAGGGTTTAATGTTTCCAAATCATTGTGCTGAAGTTCCTCAAGACCTGACAAATAGGTAAAACATGATAATAAAACAGATACTGAAACAAATAAGCTTCTTTAAATGAGAAAGGACCCCACACACACAAGTTCCCCAAATGCATATGCTTTGTTTCAGTTCCCTTTGTGCAAAGAACGCAGCCATCACCAATATTAGTTCAGAGCTACGTGCTGAACTATAGATTGTGAAAGGCACAGCTACCACAGTAGTGGAGCTCTCTAAATACCTTAAAATAAAAACATATGGATAGACACATGTAGCTGAAGGACTTCATACATCAGTGGGCATAACCACAAGATACCAAAATAATGGAATTCATGCCTCAGAAGTCTTGAAAACAATTGAGTCAAGTTTCCCTATTTCATCCCCTCCCATTTTATAAGACAATTATAACCAATGAACACAGTCAGGTTTTTGAAGCAGAATTCTGCAGCTCCTCCTCTTTTCTTTCTACATCCAAAAAAGTGGGCGATTGAAACAATAGCTATGTCTGAGCACAGTTAGGTCTGCAATGTGCCACTGGTTTTTCTTCATACAGCTCTTTTAGTCAAACCAGCTGATCAGCTCCAAGATGCCTGTCTCTGCAGACAATCTTTCCCACAGCCAACAAAAAAAGGGGAATTGCTTTTGTGGTTGCCTGAACCAGAACCGTGATTCTGGGAATTTTTCATGCACTCTCTCTGAGTCAACATAATAGTGCAACATGACAAGATGTTGAGCCACAGTGCCAAGACAACTTGCACACTTTGCATTTTTCCTATTAGAGATGCATCAGTGATTCTGGAAGGGAAGAGGGGGAGAGGAGGAGAGAGAAAAATAGTGCAGAACAGTCAATTCCAGCCCCCAAAGCCTTTGTGTTTTCATGTTTGTATCAAGATGGAGCATTACAAGACAGTGACGATACGTTGCATTCAAGTGTAGTAAATTTGGCCCTTCATTAAAACCTTTCTCCCAAAATAAAAAACCCCAAACAACCAAGAAACAAAAACCCCAGCCCCACCTAAACCAACAGACCAGAAGATTACAAACTGCATAGCTTCCTCAACTGCAGACCTCATGCTAAGATGAGCAATGGGTGAACTACTGAAAGCAAAAACTTCTTTAAGATTTCTACTCCAAGCTTTTCTTGGAGATATTCCATGCCAGATTGCAGGACCAAAACCTGGGAGTTCCATTTCTTTTCTTAATACCAGGAATCAAGAAATGCTCAATTACGAAAGCTTTGAATGCATTTTCCACTTTTCATCTTTTATTCTGAGCTTAGAGCTGACTTTAGACTAGTTTGTCCAGGCTTTTTTGATTTTAAAAGTATCTAAAAACTCACATAGGTGGATATCCATTAGCTGATGTTTCTGAACACACTTTTAAGAACTACTATACTAAACCATGCTTCCCTACAAGGTAGCCATTTCAGTTAGATTTTAAAAGACCTACCCCATGAGGATGAAAGGGGTGACGGTTTCATCCCGATGCTGTCATCCAGCAAGAGGATCAAGGAAATAAACTCTTTGATCAAGAGAGAGAACAAGAAAACTCCCTTCCTGAACATTTTGCAGAGCATTTGAACATGCCTGTCCTGGACCCAAGCAGCCAAACAGCAAAACCTTACTGCAGTTATCACCTACCTGCCCAGGCTCACTCCCTTGCAGCAGGGCATCAGGACCACCAGTACCCTCTGTCCCGTTTGCACCCCACAGTGGAGCAGGGACTCTAGAGAGGCTTTACAGCCCAGCCTATACCTTGATCCCATTCTCATAGGGAGCCCTGTGCCTCCTCTCAGCTCTTGAACCCTTTCAGACTTCAGCGACTGAGAAAGGGGTTTCCTACTGCTGAGGAACCCCCTGCACAAGACAGGCCCATCTCCATGTCCCAGCATGCACAGACCCCTCACTAATAAGCAGAATGAAGCTCATTTTCAGCCTTTATCATTGTAAATGTATTGTGAGATTATGGGGAAGGAGGGTGGTATGATTTTTAATGGAAATTAATTATAAAATAGGATTACCCTCACAAAGGAAAGCATTAGCATGTAACTGTTACAAAAACTACTGCTCTTCTAACACAGCCAAAACCTTAAGGCTTATAAGACTACGCTCAGTGCTCTTGTTTTCAAGTAGATAATAACTGCAAGATATATGCACTGACTTTCCCCCCAGTGCTTCTAAAATGTCACTAAGTTGCATCATAGTATTACTAATCCATGAGCTGTACTGCAGATGTTTGCTCTTAAAAGTCCACAAAACCCAACCATTTGTTAGGTGGTAACCTATGCCTGAGGCCCTGGCAGAGGTTATTAGCTTCACCATTTAGCTGGCTTTCTGACAGAGATTTTTAATCCTGGGAATTATTTTTAGGAGGGTCACATCAAGCAAGCTTGCACATTTCAGAAATACTTTATCATCTATGAATCTTAGCTGCAAATTATGTACATTATCCCTACTTGAGAAGAGCAAACATATGTGTGTATAGGGTTATGACAAATGAGCCCTTCAGACCCATTGTGACAATTAATCTCATGGATTTACATCCATCATAAAGGTTCAATAGAAAAAGAACAGAAGGTCACAGTTGCTTATCAATGTAGAGCCCTCTTTCAGTGCCAGCCCAGCTTTGCCATACAGAACTTATGGCCTGAAATTTGCCAGGCATGGCTCAGCAAGTGACAGAGAGAATCTTTCAGTAAAAAGAAAATTAATCAGAGGCTTGTTTTTCAGAATACTCAGTGAACACGGCCCAGTGAAGAGCTACCCTCTGATGCAACTCTGACTTCTGAACCAATCAACATTTGTGCACAGAAACTTTGCTGCAAAAGAGTATTTTCTCTCTGATAAAAAAAAAAAACCTGAGCTTTTGGGAAGGGGCAACGCTTTTTGATGGATTTTCTTGGGGGGGGGGGGGGTGTACATAGGCAGTGGGATGGTTTGCCCATCATCAGCTATGGGAATCCAGCATCTGTTCTGTAGCTAGCTGGGGTGGAGTCCCAGAAAACCTAAAAAAATGGGAGGCAAATGTCACACTGAATTGGGAACCATGTCCTCAGATCTCTCTTTGGTCGTGTTTATGCATTTAGGCCATATACAAAGTTTGTGGGGAGCTATCAATTCTAAATCACAAAGCGAGTTTGTACATTTCTCAAAATATATCATTTATAGAGTGGCACCACAGTATTTTCCTATGTAAAGTGGTAGCCTGAAGCCAGGAATGAGGTAATTGCTTATTCAATAGAAATGTAAATTCTGTAACCTGAAAGGGGGGGTGAGGGAAGACAGAAATGATGCAAGTCCTTACACAGCCTGGTCCCAGGGGTAAGTCTCAGGCAGCAAGAAGCAATGAAACAGGAAGAAAAGAAAGCTTTTCTATAAAGGAACATGGCAACCAGAGCAGTTTCTCTAGCAGCCGCCTTTAAAGTCAGAGGAAGAGGCAGCGGAATGTGCCAGCCCCAGTGGCAGGAGCTAATGAACCACCCCAAAAAGCTAGCTGGGTTGCAGAAATAGTGAAAAAAAAAAAAAACCACAAACAAAAACAAACAAAAAAAACCCCAAAAAACCAAACAAAAAACCAAAACAACAAAAAACCCAAAACAAATACTTAAAGCAAAGTGCAATATTGTTTTTTTAATTAACTTTATTATAGTATCCCACACCTACGGTCCTAAGTGAACATCCTTTAACCTTCAATCTCATCTAATGAAAATGCTGACAGGCAAGTAACATAAACCAACCAGGGTTTCCATTCCTACCAGGGTGCAATCAGAGGATCAGCTGCTTTTACAGTAAACAGCAGCTGAAAAAAATATTTCTGTGATATCACAAAAGCAGCAACATAGAACTCCACTTAGCTGCTAGGGCAGAGAGGGAGAAAACCCCTTCAAAAGCAGGTGGGGATGGGAGCCTCTCTGATGTGCAGCAAGAGAGCAGGAAGGACCCTGAGCAAAACACAGCATAAGTATCCAGCACAGCTATACTATCTACTTCGAAAGCCTTAGAAACAAAAGCCATGTACCAAACACCCCCATACAGCAAGAGCTCAAGACACATACCTGAAAGAGCACAGGGCAGGAGAAGGAACACTGGAGCCATCAGAAAGAAAATAACCAAAGAGCGCCCAGCACTCCCACCTCTCAGGCTCAGCAAGCAGATCCTCATCCCCCAGCTGCTTCCCATAATCCTCCAACCCCGCTGTCTAAACAGGCCACCTGAAACCTACAGCCTGGGGGCACCCACTCTGGGTGGCTCACAGCCCAGGAAGAGGGCAGCAGAGGCACTGTGGCCAGACCTGATTGAAGAACCCATTCTCACAGGCAGCAGAACACTGGCAGCAGGCACCGCGTGTTGCTTGCACGTTGGTGGGTTGCCTTGGCAGAACACTGAGAGCAGAGCTGGGGTCCCCATGCCCATATGCAAGCAGACCCAAAGCAGCGACCTCCCATCACAGTTAAAGCTCATCAGCTGGTACAAACCAGCTCAGTGTGTCCACATGTAGATATTTACATCCAGTGAGGCTCTGGTCTGTAGAATGAATCTGGGTTTCCTTTATAGATCCAAAGACAAATAAATCTTGATGCTTGCTGAGGTTTGGGATGGGGACATGACATCAGCATCCTGAAATGTTTACATAATGGAGGCAGCAGTGTTTTGAAGCACTGCTTGTTCCTTTAGAGGCTTTGGGGGGAAAGAAAAAAAGTAAAAAAGAAGTGTGACCTTGTGACTTTTTTATAAAACCCTGCTACATCAGAAGGTTTGAAATCTAAACAGCTGCTTTTAGTGAGCACAGCAGTGCAGCCAAGCTGGGCTGCCTAATCCTGGCGTAGCAGTGTTTATAAATACTGCTCAGCAGGCAGGTTAGATCAGATTTTCCCATGAGCTCATTCAGGACGGTTAGCTTTCATGGGCAGGCACGTTGCTTATCTCTTTCAACAGCCACCTTTTGAAAGCCAGCCCTGGTTTTCAAAGAGTCAGTGCTGTGGAGGAGGAGGATGTAGCAAAGGAGGGTAGTTTTCATCACAAACCTGATGTGGGTGAAGCTGTGAGTGGATTAATGCCACCGGAGAATAGATCACTCACAGTCAGGCTGATCCGGGCTAATTCTGACTGGCAGCAACAAACCTGCTGGAGAGCCCTGAGCTCTTCTGGGTGGGCACAATCCCCTTGGGTCCAAACCCTGCCCATGGAGAATTCTGGTTTTGCCTTGGAGAGTGCGAAGCAGCAGAGGATATGGAGCTGACCTCCTTCTGCACACCTGAGAGCATCTCAGCACCCTGGCAGCCAAGGGACGTTGTCCTCCCATTGTAACATCTTACACTAGAAAGGGCAGTGGGGAAGACTGATGGGATGTGCGTATTTGAATGTGCATTGCTCACCTTAACATACAAGCCAGGGTTGTTAACATCAAAGGGCAGCCTTGCTTCCAGTTGGACCTCCTGGCACTGTGGTTCCTGGCCCTCGGGGGTATTTATCCCAGCACCATGGTCACCTCCATGGAGGACCACATACCCCTAGCTAGAGAAAAGCATCTTGCAAAGAAAGGACTTACCTGCCATAGAAACAATAAAATGAAGATGCAATATCAGTAGAGCTTAAATATATCATTACAAAGGTGTTTCACTGCAAAGAGATAACAGCAAACACAGGGATGCAGTCCCAGGGAGGAATTAATCCATCAGAAGTGAAGTGGGAGAAGTTGCACAGAAGAATGTTCTGAAGAACATGGCGCAAGGCCCAATGCCTGACACCTGGGTGCTTGCCCCCTGTGCTGTGCTCATGCTGATTGTTGTAACAGCTCTGTGGGCCGTTCCTGTCAACAGACATTTTGTGGCAATATTGCTGTGGGCATTTGACTGATGTGTCAGAAGAGCCCAAAGGAGCTGGAGGGAGGTGACATGTTTGCTGCCATGGAGGAAAAGCGTGGCTGATGTGGAACTTGTGAGTGGGCTGGCAGTGCTGCTGAGGAAAGGCTTTTTCCTCCCTATGTTTCTATTCCTGTAAAATCAAAAAAGCAAACCCTGAAGTGCTGGCAAAAAGTGTTTTGTTTCTTATGGGAGACCACTGAATCATACATCCAGCTTGAAGAGCTTTGAGCTCGCTGGCTCCACCAGTGTTAAACCCTATTTGTCCCCCTGTGAAAAGCTTTGGGCAAAAGGGCTTTTTCCCACGTTTTCTTGGGTGTTCTTCCTTAGGGTGATCCCACCTAAAGGGTAGTGCAGCCCAGCTGAAAAAAGTAGGAAAACCACAGCAATTATAGAGGTTTGTGCATTCAGGAGGGGCCAGTGAGGGGCTGAGCCCCAGCTGCAGGCTCAGCCTGGCAGGGGAGCCTCTTGCACACATCAAACCCATGGGGGACAGAAGCTCCCTTTCCTTTCCAAACTTCCTCAATCCTGAATAAAGCATCACAGTTCAGGTCCTGGGGGCACCTTGCCGACTTCAAGACGGTTGGTAGTGAGCAGTGGGACAGGCTTAGTTTTCTCCTATTTGGGTCACAAGGTGCAGAGGGCTGCCTCCCCAGAGGCAGTATGCTCCAAAAGAAGGGTGATCTACCTAGATGACTTGTACCAGAGGGCACAAGTTGTCTTTAATCTTCAGCTGCCAAGGGATAAGGGAGGGGGAGGATGCACAGAGAGAAGCCACAGTTAATAGCCCATGTCCTCAGGAGAGAGGTATTGCTGGGGAGAGGAAAGAGGTTTTAAAGTTATTTTCTGTGACTGACTTCCTCGATGGGGGGTTTCTGTGCTGTAGGTACAGACTGAGCATCAAATTGCGTGGCTGCCATTTGAAGTTATGTTGAAAGCTAGCTCCATGTTTTCTGAGGTGATGGGGATTTGTCATGTATGCTAACATGAACACAAAGTTTTCTGCTCAGGGTTGCACATCTGTCTTCAGCAACTTCCAGTTACAGCGGTAGGCTTGACGCAGTAATACCTGATAGCCAACCACACTGGTCATTTGAGCCTTAAAATTCATTCATAACAAAATGAGGGTAAGCTAATCACTTTCAGTTATCACTGAATAGGTTTCACATGATGTAAGACGGAGCAAACACTCACCAGTTCTTAGCCTATGCATGAGATTATAATCAAAAGTAGGGAAGAGAACAAAAATTCCTTCACGTTTTCTTGTGCATCATAAAGCAAGAACAGAAAATTAAACAAAGCAGAGAGATGCAAACCCCTCTTCCTCAGTTCATTTTACAGATTTCTTCAAAACACCCCTAATAACCCCACAAGGGTCTCCATTAAAAGACAGATTCAGTTCCTACCACTTCTGACATGACTTACAGAAGCAATGCAAGTTTGTTTTGCTTACAGTTCTCTGTGCAAAGCCAGTGGTAATTGTTCTTACTGAGCAGTGGGGCATTCTTCTTCATGAAAAAGATCAATAAATACTTAACTCCTAAATGTAAGCAAGCTGACGAGCAAAATATACAACAAATAAAGATAAATGGTTCTCGTGCTCATTAAGGCTTCTTATTAAAGAGTCAGTGGAAAAAAATGTCCCTGTTGGGCAAAGAAAATAAAATAAATTGTGGACTTTATACTGCAAACGCAGCATTAAAAAAAAAAAAGGAAAACAACATTAAAGCATCATTAAGGTTGAGCATTTAAAACTACAGAAGCCAGCACAAACATGAAGGGAGATTCCTACGGCAACATTAATTGGGACTTATTGCAGACTGTGTTATTGATGATTACATACAGTCAGTTGCATAAATAAATTGCTAAAGCTGTATACAACTGGAATAAAAATGAGGGATGTACACCCATGTGGCTCCTCCTATACTGTAAGACCTACAAGGTAACAAGTGCATCAGGTATGGCTTACAGGTCACCTACAGATACACACTCACACATACATATTACATGTACAAGCATAAGGCAAGGAAAACCCCCAACCTACCAAAAGTTCAGGATACATCTTCTAGTTATTTGTATTTACTCTAAAGGCAAATTAACAAAGGCTGTGGCTAACAACGCATTCCTTTACCGCATGCATAATTTAATTTGCTTCATCTGTTGTATCTGCAAATGTTGTAACATGACAAGAATGTAATACTCCTGAAGTTGTAAAGTACTTCTATTGAGTCATTTCTATGGCCAGATGAAAACTTTGTGTTATTTCATGTCCCATATTGCAAATAAAACCACAGCTGAGCTAACATGCCCCAATCCCTATGCCTGTTTTCCAAAGCACAATATGCTGGAGACATATTCTCTAAATGGCCTATAAAGGTTTTAGAACAGAACAAAACCAGCCCACAGAAAAACCCCATCCATCCTGGCAATCACATCTAGTGGTATGCTGGAAAGGTGAGTGTCTGTCTTGGCTGCAACAAGTATCACTGGATCGTATTGGCACCAAGAAATCGAAACCTGTGAAACAGTGTTCAGCCAGTGCTGGGAGGGAGGTAGTATTTGCCTTACTGTGGTTCCCAGAGATCCCAACCAAGGTCAGATGCCCTCTGCACACAGTACAAAGGTAGCAGTAGGAAACTGCCCTTCATGGCTAGGTGGGCTATTAACGTTTCAGGAAAGGGGCAAAGGGTGGGTCATGCTCTCAAACAATTCCCATTTCACATGGGAATTGACGTCAGCTCACTGAGGTGGGCTGTGCCTCCTATCAAATGCTGCGGATTGCAATGGGAATTCTGGTGTCATGCGTTTTGTTCAAAATTGAATCAAGGGCAAAAGAGTGATTCCAGACACTTCACCAAGCTGCCTGAGGTCGCATGCTTGTGACAGAACCCAGAGCTACCGATTTCCCTACTTGCACATGAGTCAGCCTCTTTCCAGCTTTTTGTGCCTCTTCTATCGGAAAAAAAATAGAATTGCTCATGCAATGTTGCACCTTCACTGCTACTTTTGCTTCCAAGCTCCCCAGCATCTGAGCATAGGGTAAAACAGACTTAGGGGTACATTCTGCTTAGATATTGAACTAATCTCATGCAAATGTACTTGGCAGTCTTGGTACCCATCGTGCTTTCACCTACGTAATGGCCAAGCCACCTGAATATTGCTTTTTCCAAAGATAATAGCATTTTTACGTATTATTCCTTAGAGCTGTTTGTGCTCACTCAATGAAAAGCAGCTCCAGCAGAAGAATAATTGAAGTCAGTATACTTAGTTTCTGTCCAGGTAATTATGAGTCCTCCATTCCATGTCAGCTCAATAGAATATGATGATGATAGAACATCATTAATATGTCTATTTTTCCCCTCATTTCTTACTGTCAGCATGTGGAATGGAAAACTGCATTTAAGCATTTATCATTATATCTTTTCTGGTTTATATTAAAAGTTTATATCTGCCTGCCTGCAGTATCTTGCATTTGAGCAGCAGGAAGGATTTTGCAGGCAAGACAAAACACAGGAGAACTGGTTTAAAACAAAGCAATAAACTTGCCTTTCCTGATATGAATTTATGTGATTTACTGATTTCTGAGTCCAGAGGAAAAGAACAACAACAAGACTTGCTGTATAGTTTCCTTTTGGTAAAAGAAATTAACCCAAACCATTCCATAATGGTAGAAAAGGAGTTGTGAGCTCCTCTTCCACATCCCTCACACATTTTCAAGTTAATTTTTTGGTGATAAAATCTACCCCAGTGTACCTTCTCTCAAGGTACCAGGGCTGATTATGAAAATGAATGCTAGTAATTTTTCCCTGTTCACAGCCAATCCGGTGTTGTTCCAGCCCACAATCAGTGAGCTTTGGGTGACACGATCTAGTGTAAGGAGTCCCTGCCCATGACAGAGGGGCTGGAACTAGATGGCCTTAAGTTCCTTTCCAACCCTAACCAGTCTGTGATTCTATGATTCTGAGTTGACCAGTATAAAAAGAGTTTTGAGTAAAGGTGGGGATTTCAAATCTGAGACCAAAGGAGCTAGAGAATTTGGCTGGAGGGAGTGCAGTCAGTTGGATACAAGACAGTCAGCTCATCCCCTCAACCAGAACCATTACTTGGAAAAGTTGCAGAAGTGTGGCACTTGTAATAGCATATACCAGAAAGCCACTTCGGCTTATATGTAAGTAAGTCCAGTATATCAAACATGGAATGATAACAGACTTACTTACAAAAAATTAAAGTGCTTGATCTTTTGTATCAACCAGCCTTTAAGTTATGCTATTGAGAGAGCAGTTTGACTATTGATCTCTGTACAATCAAACTTTTGATCCATTGGCTTCCACAGGCTTTGGGAAGTTCCTGCTAATTTTGGCAGTTGTTGGCTTATTTCCAAAATTCATGCATTACAGAAGCATGAAGTCTATCTTGATGCTTTAAACAAGTATGGAGAAAGCTCCAGTCCTCCCTCCCCTCTGACTACAAAAGCCTGGCTACTTTCATCGTGGTTGTATGTCATGCTCTTTGATCATTGTTCAGTGTCTTTCAAGCTATTTCCATTAGGAAGAGAAATTGCTGAGGGATTCAGGTATTTTTATGCAATCTTGTTGATTTTGGAAAAAAAAAAAGAAAAAAAGAAACACAAAAGCCTTGAAGATAGTCTGAAATAAGTCAGAGATAATTTATCATTTTCTAGCCTGCTCTCAAACCTGTAAAGAGATTTTTCAGCCATTCTCTCTGGATCATATTTCCAACTTATTTCTGTCCTTGGGACTTTCAAGATCATTTTTGCTGCTTGTTTCCTGGTTTTGGAAAATATATACTCCAGTAACAGTATCTTATTGCTTAGATCTGAAATTGGGCCCTAGAATAATCTTTTCACTATCTTTTTCTGTTTCTTGTTATTTATCCAGAGCCTATGATTTGGGCACTGAATCCACGTCTCTAAAGGGAGATCATTGTCTTCTTGCATGTCTCCTGAATGAAAGATGCCATCACACTGACATGCTTTAATTAAGTCTCTCCAAACCACCATGAACTTGAGACATATATTAAGAGTGATATTATCAGCAGAGGTAAAATAAAGAAAACAAAATAAATTATGGAGTCAAAAAGCTTCCCAAAAAGCAAAGAACATGCAACAATAGTGTGTACTGCTTTGTGGTAATGCAAAAGCCCACAGGGATGTTTCTGAAGATTGAGTGCTTGCGTGAATGCCTGATGAATGTAGAGCAGCCATTGCTTTCAGGTATCTGGTGGAGGTGGAAAAGGTAACTCAAGAAGCATATAAAAATGTTCCTGCATCGTTACATGGAGTTCCAACCAACTTCATTGAATGGCCCCGATATGGACCTTCAACTTTTGCTTAACACTTCTGGTTCAGAGCAGCTTTTTCAACCTCCAGCTTCAGGAGCTTCCAAATGTACTGCAATAAAGTGGCTTGTGATGAAGCAAAGTTACTAACAGGATCTCTGGTGGGTAATGTGAGGCTAGCACAAGATGAATGCTGGAGAAGAGTTTCAAGTGACTGGAAAACAAAAACACTGTTTGTTGGGAGGTTGGGGGTTTTGGCTTTTTTTGTCCCAATTCCATTTCCAATTAAGCCATTTAGTGAAAGCAATATTTGGCCAAAGCAGAATGAAATTTTCACAGAACAGCAATAAAATATTCAGTATGTTTATGTTCCCAAACACTCAAAACAAAACCGAGCAAAACACATAGAACAAAACATTGCTCTGAAAGGGGCAAACTAGTCTTTTGCTGGAATACCTCTGTTTGTCCCCTAAGTCTGAGAAATGCTGGGCAGCTCCCATTTCATCAACAAGAGCTGGGGATGCTCCATCCATGACAAGCTCTGGCCTGTTAGCAGTCCTATTTACTGCTGCCATCCTGATTTAAGTGTTATACGAGAAAGCTTTTTCTCCTATAATCTCTCTTAGGCAGACTGTGGCACTTCAGGTCACTTAAGCACATGTTTAACAGAAGTGCACTAGCAGCTTCTTGAACTTAAGAGAGGACCTGACACTGCCCCACCACAGTCAGCAGAGCCAGGCTGTTTGAAGTTAAGCACATGCTTAAGTGCTATGCTGGATTTTTGCCCAAACTGTCAATCTTTCATAGTTAATCATTTATCACTCAGCTTATGTGCTGGTAGTTATGCTTCAGTGTGCAAATATGTAAATTGCTTTCATAAAGCTCCGCACTACAAGCACAAATAATGCTTTCTCAGCCCTTTACAGGAGTTCTCCAGTCCTGTGACATCCGAGATAGATCAAACAGCACTTAGAACTGGCAAGAAAGTTACTTCTCCGTTAATTAGACAGAATCATTACCATGTTCCTCTTCTTAATAATGAGGTGCATTCACAGACTTGCAAAATCAACAAATAAATAATGCCATTTAGCTCTAACGTGACAAGTATCATGCGTTTTGCCTTTAGGACCGTGTACATCGATCCATCTTGCACACACAGCCACTCGGAGTGAGAAAGGGAGCAAGCTGTCAAAGGCATGATAAGCATATTTGCATAACTGTGACACAGATTGAGTTAAGTAACTGCCTACAAGGAGGATATTTGCAGTGGATCACAAGGTAATTCTCCCGAAAACAAATGACCATTTTGATTTTTCTTTCCATCACTGAGGTTAACTGATGTGAACTACAAGGGGATGTCACCTCCACTTACCTGTGCCCTGCTACTTTGTATTCCGAAAGCTCACGGCTCCTTTTTTCACAAAGAATTAAAATTGCCAAGAGGAGAGCAAATACAGTTACTGCCATTCCTTTCCAATATATTGTATTGGAATGATAGGCGGCAATGGTGCCTTGCTGAAATAGAGCCTTAAAATACAATTAGCTGCAGTCCTGTAAATTGCAGAGCCAGTTATTCTGCACTCCTGCCCGTGGGGCCTTCCGTGCATTCGCTAATGAAAAGACTGCTTTTCCCCAGACATCAGGTACTTTTGCAAGAAATGAGTGCTGGGCAGGGAAAATGACACAGTCTGTTCCCTTGCTCTGTAGAGCAATTTTGGTAGAAATTTTTTTGCTGTCAAGAAAACTGCCTGGAAAGAAAAAAAATGCAGTCAGCCACTTTTCCTGAGAGGAAGCCTGAGCACTTCTCAGATTGAATCATATTAAAATGAATTAATGCTGACAGCTGGGCTCCCAATCATTAACTGAAAAAACCAAACTCCAAGCTGTAAGCATCATAAAAAAAATCCTAAGCAAACAAAAGCAGCAAACCAAGTGAACGGGCTCCTCCATGAAAGGCAGGTTCTCATCGGGACCTATCAAACAGGACAGAACTCAGCCCCTGAACTGTCCTAGGCCCGGGCACCAACTCTGCAAATGTTTCTGCCACAGAGCCAGGCTGGAGGTGGGGTCCTGGGCACCCAGACATAGATGAAGGAGCAGGGGCAGGAGGGACTTGCAAGGGCAACTGCTGACAGCCGCACTCAGGGAAGAAATCTTAGGCAGGGTTCTCTGCGTGACTGGCAGGGAAATGAAGTCCTGGGAAATGGAGGAGCCTGGGACAATGTTTCGGAAGTCTGTGTTCCGCTCAGGTCCCAGATGAAGGTTTGGCCATCATCCCAAACACTGAGTGCTTTTCCTTCACTGTGCAATTCCTTAAAAATCACATGCGCATTTCCCTTTCTACTTTTGGCTTTAAACACCAGCCAATTGCCAACTTAAAGTACATCAAGTAAGTTTGAGGCATTTTAAACAAATTACAATGTGTCAGTGTGGGTTAGAAGAGACGCACAAAGATGCTGCTTGTATGAAAAAAATGCATGGCAGTGAAACAGATATTTTCCTTTCACAATAGGCCAGATATAACAAGCTTCCTCCGCAAAGCCCATGATGGAAAATATCCACTCATTTCTGGAGATCTAGTGAGATGGAGACACAAATATCTGAGCAGCTAAAAATAGCTCTGGATAGTAGTGCTTTGAACCATAAGTTCTAGTGTCTCTTAACTTAATATGGAAATAGCTACAAAAAGAAAACAACAGTATTTTCAGAGCCTGTCTCTGCTTGTGTGCTCATGGGACTCACACCACCAAATTTCAGCTTCTGTTGAAATTACTCTGCAGTTTTTGTCTTGCACTGCCTCATATGCCAAGAAGACAGAATAATGATGTCCAGCACAAAAGGCCATGTCTATTGAGATACATAAAGGTTATTCCACAGAAAGTCAATAACAGAACTGCACTCAGAAGGCCCTGTCCTTTAGCATTTCTGTAAGAGTGATAAGTTAAATTAGAGGAGTTTAGGCCTTGGTCAGAGATTTCCCCGACCCTAAATGCCAGTGGTTTAATTTTGCAACGTTTGCTACTGGATCCATGCCCTCTGGATCAGCTTGCGGTTGTTGAAGCTTGGGGTTGGGCTTGGGTAGGTACTGCTGAAGCAACACTACAAACACCCTGAGGAAGAGGAGGTGGCAGGAACAGCAGAGTCATGCTAATGACATATTTCTCCTCCCAGCTTGCTGCAAGGCAAAAATGTTGGCACTGCATCACAGGACAATTCAGGTCAGGAAGGACCTCCTGACCCAGAGAAGCAGGGCTACTGATGGCAAGAAATTCAGAGCAGAAGTGGGCTCCATCACTGGTCATTTCCCACTGCAAGAACATCTGGCTGGGGATGTCGGTGTGTGTGTTAGCGCGGTGCTTTCTCTCTCCCCTCTCAGAGAATTCACTGGATGATTTCCAACCATTTAACAGGTTTGTCAGCGGTCCTGACCCAAGTGAGAGGTAAACTGGTATGTCAGCTTCACCTTATGTAACACTGAAGAAAAAAAAAGGATTCAAAAAAAGGCGTCTGCTCTTACAACTCGCTTAGAAAATAAAACATAAGCAAAAAGTTGTGTTTTCCTCTACTTCCGCCTGATGTTATCTGCCTTCAAAGTCAGAAAGTTATGAAGCTCACTGCCAAGCATAAGTCAATAAACAAGTAAAGAAAATATCAACAGGCTGGATTTCAAAGGTCATGGGAAGGGTGTAAGTGCTGTAATTTCAGCCTTCTCCTTCCACTTTTCAGACCTCCTCAAATGCCAAAAAGCTGTGTCCTGCCCCATGGCAAGGAGGGAGCCCTTGCAGAAAGCAGCTGAATCCAGAGCTTTTTTCAGCTGATTAACTGGATTCAACCCTGAATATCCTTATTAACATAAACAGTCCAGGAGAGACTAGCTGAGGAGAGAGTTGGTAACCACCAGCACTGTGACACTCGGTTCTAGCTCACCACAAGCCCTGTCTCATGAACGACCAGAGCTGTCCTATACATGACAGCAATGTAGGTTCCCAAACCTTCCTCAGACATGGCAGCTCACAAAGCAGCTATCCAAAGACGACACACAGAAAGCAGTCAAAGTTTCTTGCCTTTGGGCTGGATGAAGCCATGTGATGATGAAGAAGGGGCACCCACTGTGATGCAGAGCACACCCACAGCAGGTACAAGACAGATGTTCTCCCTTCCTCACCACCACTGTAGCTCCCCAGAACATTCTAGCTGACTCCTGCTCACAGCACTCCACATCTATCAGAATGCAGCAGCAAGCGTGACACCCGCCATGGTCTCACCCACTTTGCCAAAGGCATCTGGAAGAACACCCCAGGAACGCAGCAGAAGGGATTTGAGAGCAAATCAGAAAGGATTTGAAAAGCAATGAGCATCACACCCTTACAGATTAGCTGGAGTAGTAGGAACTGAAATGACATTTCATGCTGTAGCCAAAACCAGAAACCTCAAGAGTTCAAGGGTGATGCTAGAAAGCAAGGTTTGGGTAAAACCACAAATATTCATTCATATCTTCTCATTCAAGAATGTGAAGGCTGTAGCAGCTTTACAACTAACAGCCACGGCATGCATTGTAATTGCCAAAGCTTGTAAAATCTGATATACCCTGTAAGGGAGAGGGGGAAGTCATTTATTTTGAGTCATAAGAGGTCTTGATACAATCTAAGCTTCATCATCTCTGAAGATACAGCTCACTCCCTGGACAGATATCACAAGGCTGCAGTGTACAGCCTATATAACACAATAGCAGAGAACAGCTCTTAGGACTGAAGAGTACAAGATCTTTGTACCAGCTGCTCTTCAGTACAGCTTCTCTCACATTACACCACCTGATGGGCACTCCAGGCTTATGGTTAGCTCGTCATGGGTTCATGGCTCTGAAAGCAAGAAGATACAGGCTTTGCAGAGGTTTATATAATATGAGCATTGTTAAAAAAAAACAACTGTGCAGCCCCAGGCATAGACAACAGTGTCAATCTACCCATCTTTCCCCGCCTGAGGTTTGTACTGTCTGGAGCCTCACCTGCTGTAGGAGTCAGAGAGCCTGCAATTCTGCTGCAGGTGAAAGAAGGCAGGCAGGAGGGCTTGGGGTAATTCTGCCTTCATATCCTCAGCAGAAAACACAGGGGCTGGGTGATACCTGCACTGGCCTGCAAGGCTCTGCTGGCTCAGAGACCACCTTCTGTGGCCCAAGTCCTGTCTGGATGCCATGAAGGGGGATGATGCTCAAAGACCCACATGCAGAGTCAAAGAAAGTTTAAACTCAGCTGAGTATAACTTTTTTCCCTTACCTTAGCTCCTAGGGCTGGGGAGGACTTTTTATTGCTGATGACATTTGCTTCTGGAAAGGAGAGGAACACGCATCCATGGGAGGGAAGAGCTGACTTTGTCACACATGCTTCCCATAGGGCTGTGCAAATTGGCTGAGTGGGAGAATTTCTGACACTGTCCTCTGCTGAAATAAACCCAAAAGTGTGGGCCAAGACTCCAGCAAGAACCTTCCCTGGGGAGACACAGGAATAGCACAGCAAATCCTGCCTCTCCACCTGAGCTGCGCTCCAGTGCTCCCTCAGCCTTGGCTACAAACTGAATCCATGAACGGCAGAGATACAAAAGGAACAGTGCTGGGAAAGAGGAAGGTCAGCTAGGGTCGCTACCACTATGGCCCAACCAGAGCAAATGGCAAACAAGAGCAGACCCCTGCAGAGGAGCCCAAGGGGAAAACCAGTGCCTGTGTTGCAAACTTTTTCCCATGCTCACCAATCGCTTTCTGCTTGTACAAGAATGGATGTAAAAATCAAAACCCACCTTGTGGAAAGACACCATAAGCAGAAAGAGTAATTGATGCAGGTTGTACTTTGGACAGCCATTCCCACTTGCCTGCATACCAGAGCATATGGATTATTCCTACTACCACAGATGAGCAGCAGCAGATGCAGTGGGGTGAGATGCTGTTTTATTACCAGCCCCGTGGTAAGAAAAGATATCAGGCTTGAGCTCCCGTGCACAGTCCCAGGAGCCTGCAGCACCAGACAGTATTTACCTCCAGTGTTTTCACTTAGAGGACAGAACATTCACTTGGTCTTGTCATAGATAACACACAGTTTTGGCAGGCTTGCAGAAGATGCGCCCTCAGGGTGGCAGCCTGTGGGTCCCACATTGGTACTTTTTCAGTCAGTTCTTTCACATCACACCAATGCCAGCTATTCAGCTGCTCCTATCAGTGAATTTGCTCTACAAACAGTAGTTTTGCAAAAAAATTGCTCCGGCAATGGAGACTGGGATGCTCAGTGGTACCGCTGCCTGTAGCTGTGCGTACTGAAATGATAGCACTGCAGATAGAGGTCTCAAGGCATCAAGAAGGTCACACAAAGCTGATGATACAGTACCCTGCAATGATACAGTACACTGTAGACACCTGGAGACTGGGGCTGAGCTGGGGATAGCTCTCCATAGCAGAGACTCACTGGATTTAAGGAGAACAAGTGTGGCAGATTCCCATGCCTACACATAGGTTTTGCTCTAGCAGCAATTTTCCACCTGCCCATGGTTGCTCCTTGCCTTTGCTTTATGATCAACTATCAGCAGCGGGCATACGTCCACCTTCCCGCATGGAAACCTACTGGTATAGTCTGTAACAGATGTGAAACACCTTCTGTGACTGTTGTGCTAGCAACATTCCTAGTGGGAAAATTTATGACCAACAGGCCGAGGGAGGTGGTCCTCCCCTTCCACTCTGCTCCGGCGTACTGTGTTCAGCTCTGGGCCCCCCAACATAAGGACATGGAGCTGTTGGAGCAAGTCCAGAGGAGGGTGATGATCAGAGGGCTGGAGCACCTCTCCTATGGAGACAGGCTGAGAAAGCTGAGCTTGTACAGCCTGGAGAAGAGCTGGAAGAACTTTGAGCAGCCTTCCAGTACCTAAAGGGGCCTCACAAGAAAGCTGGAGAGGGACTTACAAGAGCAAATAGTGACAGGACAAGGGAGAATGACTTTAAACTGAAAGAAGATGCATGTACATTAGCTGTTAGGAAGCTCTTTACTGCGAGGGTGGTGAGGCACTGGCACAGGTTGCCCAGAGAAGTTGTGGCTGCCCCATCCTTGAGAGTGTTCAAGGCCGGGTTGGACAGGACTTTGAGCAACCTGGTCTAGTGTGAGGTGTCTCTGCCTGTGGCAGGGGGTCAGAACTGAATGAGCTTTAAGGTCCTTTCCAACTCAAACCATTCTACGATTCTAAGTCCATCATACCACTACCCAGTGGAGAAATTACTCCCATTCTAGTGCTCAGACACTCTAAAGAGACAGCCCAAAGCTGCACAGATGACTGTAGGCCCATGATTTTCTGTAGCACTCAAGAAGCAGATGGAGGTTTGTGACTGGTTTCTCCCAGCCAAACTTCCTGCCGAGGGATGATTAGTTTCCAGAGCCTTAAACAGACATGTGACCGTGGCCAAATGCCAGATGGCTGGAAAGAGCACTGGAGCAACCCTCACAACGAATGTCTCGCCTTGGCTGCCAGCATCACGCACCATATGTATCAGCTCCCTGATAGGAAGGCCTGGCTGCAAGTTGGAGATGTGACACAGGGATATTGCATAGCACAATTTTTAGTGATGCCATCATATAATGGGGCAGAAAGAAGAAATTTTTTTCCTTTCACTTGCTTCCTCTGCTGTGCAAAGGGAGCTGCTTCAAAGGCCCTTTTACCGACAGTGTAAATGGAAAAATCCATTTCAAAGGCAGGACACCTAGCTCTGTGCAGCCTCCTGCTGAGCAGGAGATACATTTTTTGCTTCAGGAGATACAATTTTTATGTAATTCTCCCAACAGCTGACTTCGGGGAATGATGAAGCAGCGAGGTGTAGGTCGTCTGTGCTGCTTATTTAACTGTGGGCTGTAGTGGTAGGGAAGCTGGCTTTTGCTCTTGGAAGGCCTACAAAGTTACAAGTCTACCTCAAAGCCTGCTGCAATGGATTTAAGGTTACTGGGTCCCCAGATGCACTTGCAACAGCAGAGCCCCTAAGCACCCCGGCTCTTTGCTCTCACTTGTAATCAGCATACAACCAGGGAATTTGTGTCTGTGTTTGATACATGGCGCAGCCATTACCCAGGCTGCTTGTAATTAGGAGCACAACGTAAAAACAAATGAAAGCAAGGAAACAAAGGGGAAAGCCTCCATATGGCATCATGCTACGCAAAACACCACCTCCAGCTGCAGTTCCACGACCTCTTTATACTGATTTAACTCTGAGCTGCCACTGAAACAACCAGCCCTAGCCTTCCTGCCTGCCCTGGCATGAGCTGGAGCAGGGAATTTGAATGTGATTTTACAGTTCCTTCATCAGGTCCCTTTTCATTTGGGTCAATTACCTGAGCTGTCATGCTGCTCAGCCTGCCCGAGCACAGGAGGCAGAAGCAGAGCACAGTCAGCAGCAGCAGTTCACATCAAGGTTAGCTAAAAGGTGTTGTCTAGCAGCAGCAGCCTCACATTGCACCAGTCTTAACCTGCCTCAACGTATTCTCACAAGCGTATTGACACAGCTTGCAAAAAGCATAGCCCGTTTCACAGATATTCGAATGTGCGTGCCACACTGGGTACATACAAATCAGTGATCTGCCCAGACTGATTTCATTTGTGCTTTAGTCTGTAAGATGCTTATGCAAGACATGAAATGAGTCTAGGACTTTGTAGACTCCTACTGAGAGTGAGCATGTGTGAGACAAACAGCTGGCAGACGAGTTATAACAACCAAAACAAAAACCTGACCCAAAAGATGGCTGCCAATTTCTTCTAAAAAGATTTCTTCTGTTTTTATTTTCAAGAAATACGCGCAATTGGAGAAGAAAGCTGAGGCTTTTTGAGCCCCATTGATGCCTAAATGGCAACTCCAAATGCAAACTTCAGTCGCAGGACAGCATTTAATTTGTATCAGCAGAGCGCTCTGATCCCTGGATGGGATTTTGTCACTCCAGTTCATCAACTTGTATTTACATTCCAGAGGTGGATTTTGATTCAGAGGAAGCCTGAAGATGGGAACAAGGCAGGAACATTTATCACTTCATCATGTGGAATGGTGCTTAGTCCCTCGGGAAAGTTGAAGTCTCCGTGTAGTTAGCAGCTGGGCCAGCCCATTCATCAGCATCATAAATATGGTCAGTGACATCACCAGCACATAGTGGCTAATGCTGCAAGGAGGAAACAGATAAAATTGGTGAGAGAAAAATGCAAATTTGCAGAGTAAAAAAAAAAAACAAACCCTGACATAAACAACCTTCAAATATTTTCTTTTCTAACTAGGCCTAATTGCTGGCCCAGCATGTCATTTTGTATATGCTTCTCCCAGAAGACAAACATTAAAGCAGCACTACTGTGTATAAAACAAAGTCTGTGACAAAAGAAAATGGTGGGCACAATAGAAAACACAGCCAAGCATATCCCCAAATTAATAAGTTCTACTGGGTGTAATTCATTAAAGTGGGTAATTCAACATATGTGGCTGAAAACATTGCAAAACTTCTGTTTGCTGTGAATTGATAACACAAAATCTAGGGAGAGCTTGCTGTCAGATATACAGTCCTTGCTAGTAAGACAACTCAGATATTTAGATATTTCTATCAGCTGAAGTGCAGTTTTCTAGAGAAAACTATTTCAGTGATGAGCAGCTTTTAAAAAAAACCAACCAACCAAACATTACTTTTTCACTCAGCATTTCTAAAAATTGTGTACTTCTCTGCTGTGGTGATAAATGGTTTCAAAGAGATTAAAGAAATGAGTTGAAGAGTGGCTAATAAACACAATACGAAGATGCAGCTTCTGGGTTAGGAAGTGCTTAAGTCACTGGCATGGCTTAAGCCCGGCTGGTAACTCCGAACCATGCAGCCACTTGCTTGTCCCCCCTGCCCCCCCACCCCCCCCGCTGCCAGAGGGATGGGGAGTACAATCAAAAGAATGTAACTCCTAGGGGTTGAGATAAAGAGCAGCCCAGTAACTAAGGTATAACACAAACCACTGCTGCTGCCACCAATAATAACAATGATAACGGAAATAACAAGGGAAGAGAATACAACTGCTCACCACCCACCGACAGACACCCAGTCTGACCTGAGCAGTGATCTAGCCCTTCTGGGTAACTGCCCCCAATTTATATACTGGGCATGGCATGCTGTGGTAAGGAATACCTCTTAGGTTAGTTTGGGTCAGGTGTCCTGTCTCTGCTTCCTCCTGGCTTCCCCTCCTCCCTGGCAGAGCATGAGGCTCAGAAAGTCCTTGGTCAGAGTAGACATTACTTAGCAACAGCTAAAAACATCGGTGTTATCAGCTCTGTTCCCAGTCTGAAAGTCAAAAACACAGCACTGCACCAGCTACTAAGAAAATTAAAAATGACTGCTACTGCTGAACCCAGAACAACTTCCTTTGCTCTTCCAACCCTTCCAATGAGAAAAGGGTTATAAAAGAAGACAGTGGAAAGAAAAAAATATTAATCAATCAGGCAGCAGATTTTCCATAATAGATTCCTCAAACAACTTATTCTCCTTATCTAATTGTATGGGGCGCATATTATAGTTGAATCCTCTTGAGTATGCACCCAGCTTTTCACATGCCAGGCATAGGTGTTTGGGTTTATATTTTTTCCTTCCTGACCAGACAGTAGTGTTTTTTTGTAATTTTTTTTTTAAATTTGAAAAACAATCCAATAGCTGTTTACTGAAAGCAGTGGTAGGATTAGCTGACCTAATGCTGCTCACTGTCTTCCTGTCTACTCTTCTCCTGTTGTTCACAAATGAGAGGCAGATGTAAATAGAAGTTTTCCAAATTCATCATTAAGCAAAGTATTTAATTTTGACCAAAGATAGCAAAATATTTAACTGCTGCAAGTTAATAATTTCAGTGGGTACATTCTTTAAAAGCAAGTTGGGTTTAGATTGATTCTTCTTAATTTCCAGTAACTTCATATAGGAACAATTACTTAGTGCATATAACCATGACAATCACAGAAATTGCACTCATGACATACTTGGCGTTCCTGCAATATGATCTTGGGCAATACTTTTCATCTATCTTTGCTTCAGCTCCTTCCCTGTGATAAAAGATTTGCAGAGATCTTGTTATTATAAAATTCATTAATAATCACAAAGTGCTGAATGCATAATTGAAGACTAAAATAATCTAAACAAATAGCTTATGTCTCATAGGTAAAGGTCTTTCCTAAAATACACTGCTATTCAATTAAAATATTTAAAAAACCTTTGCTTTAACCTACTGCTGTCCTTTCTGTCCTTTTAATATGGCTTTCATCATTGCCTCCCATAAGGCCCTTATATCCAGATTAGCTAAGTGGGTGGGAAATATGACGGTCAGCAGTGCATAGTCTAGGTGGCAGTTAGTTATTAGCATCATCCTTTAGTGCTCAATACTGTGACAAAAGAAATAATAAAGTAGCGCATTGTGTCCCTCAGAGAAAAGGAAAGGAATCATAGTGCTGAAACACAAGGAATAGCTTGTGGCTTCCCCTACCTTTGATGCCTTCTGCTAATGCACTACACACCAGATTTCATCTTGAAGTTTTTGATTGGTTAGTGTGCATGTAGTTATGCCAGGAAAAGAGACAATACCTTACTTAATTCAGTGTTTATTTTATTACCTAAGACATCAATAATAATTAGAATTAGAAAGCCAAGAATGCCAAACAAAGAACTACTTAAACAGCTGTACCTTCTAACACCACAACACATAGGCATCTCACTCAGGAATAACCTGTTACAGTTGCATGCCATCTGCAGTCAATGCTGCAGCTGCAGGGAGGCCATGCACCATGCTCACCCTCATCCTGACAGGGCCCTGAATACGCCTGACTGCCAGGGCTGGCTCAGAGCCCACACCTTGGAGGACACCTTCCCCCCTCCGACATGAACATGGACAGTAGTAATCCCCATCCATCAGGTGTTTCTTTCAGCTGAAGTTCTACTGCTGCAACCCTGTCCCCCAGCAGCACCTGTTCTTGGCCACTCCATCAGTTCAGGTCCCAGCCTCAATACCAGCCCAGGGGCTGACCTCCCATCCTGGACTCAGGCTTATGTTCTGAACCAGGAGGTGCTGTTTCTGAATGATCCCAGTAAGAAAGGCACTCAGACTCCATAAAGTGTCATTTAAAATGCTATTTATTATGGCTAATACTGTAAAGAGGATAGTGCAGACATCTTACATCTCTTCAGACAATGGTAACCTTGGATTGTGCAGCACCAAATGGGTTTCCAGTCAGAGGATTACCCCATTTTGATCATTTGAGCTACTATCAGATTTTCTTACAAGAAAACAACTCTTCGTCATTTCTAGGGTTGCCCTGCTCCTGGCTGAGGTGGTAGAAAAGGCCCTGGCTGCCAAATCTTGACCTGTTACCCCAGAGAGCTTCTGTGACTCCTGACACTCCAGCCTTGAAGGAGCAGCTAGCCCACACAGTGTCCTGACTGATCAAGTCTGGAATACTACACTTGGTCTACCTTCCAGCAATGAATGATCAATGCTCCTGTACATCCTCCTGTAAGGCAATACTTCCATGTGCAGGTTGGTCCTGCTGGTGGTGACTTCTTTAGGGTCTTCAGAGCATCTTTTCTCCCACCAAAGTTTGTGTAGTACCATGTTTGGTTTTGTCGTGGTTTAAGCTTAGTCGTAAATTAGACAAAGCATGTAGCCTGCTTGTTTTCCCCCCACAACCTGTCCTTCCCCCCA
>WYDI02027557.1:0-37621 GCA_009867235.2 Psittacus erithacus | reverse complement strand
AATTAAGTTTGTATAAACTTCTACTGCGCACGCTTCAAAGGCTGCCAGAAGTGATGAAGATTGTTGGAAGAAGTAAATGACCCTCGGAGACCACTACCACATTTCTGTACACATGCGGGACACTTTCTAGAAAATGATGTAATCCATATGCAGCCTCATGAATATGTATGTGTGCCCAGTGGCTATATAAGGGCAGCTTTTGTAGCAATACAGGGACACACGTTAGGAGGAGCTATCCCCTGTGTCTCCCAGCCCCGTAATAAAGAATACCTGCTTGTCAATTTGGAAAACTTTGTTGGCAAGTTTGTTCCTGGAGTTTTCTCTGAATCATAGTTCAAGAGATTACTGCTTCTTTCTAACATGCACCTCCACTAGAGATTTTTGTTGCTACAGGGGGGAGAGTAGACACAAAATCATGCTGGCCATTTGGCCACTGTGGTGGAAGTATGAAAAAGGATGGGATGCACAACCCTTGAATTGCCCCAGCAGAATTTCATCAGCCAGAGCCTGTAGATTACCCCTCTCAAATAAATTCTGTTGATTCTGCGTTTCAGAGCTTCTGGATAGTGGCAGATGTAAATGTATATATAAATGTATGCTTCCTTTAGAAAGCTGTAAAACATCATTAAACTGTTGAGAGAAATCCTATTTGCCAGGCATTTACTTTAGACAGCAGCTTTTTATCTCAAAGGAATTATGTTTATGCTAAGCTTGAGCAACTCACAGAACCAAAAGCAGAACAAAATTGTTGGCAAATTGCTAATGGGCAATGTGGAGGTTGTTATGCCTTGTTGTTATGCCTTTTTTCTCTTCTTAATTAGAAGCTGATAGCCACCTGTTTGAAATGTTCTCTTTGAAAACAAATGCTAATAAGGTCAGTTTAAGCCTGGTGGAACCAATTTCAGCAGCCCAGCCTTTTGCTGAACTGAAGTTGAACTTTATTTAAATAAGAAGCTAGCCTGCAGGAATTAGGTAATAATGCTGATAGTTTTATTTTCTAGACTTGACTTTAACACATTTATTCGCAGATTATAATTAAGATGCAAACAAATTATCATTCCAAGTAGGCTTAGTGCTGTGAAGAGTGTAAACTTCCTGGTATTAAATACTGACGGACCAAGACTGTCAGAATGAGGATTTGCTTTAGTATTGTGTCCTTCTCATTACATCGTACATGATGGACTGTATCTGTTGGCAAAATAGTAGTTCAATGTTGTCTGTAATGGCAGGGATCCTCTCCGAGGAGGGTGGGACAGGTTTTCCTGTCTCTTGTCCCCTGCTATTGGATGTAACTGGTTCATATGGTACCTTTTTGTAAACTCCATTTTTCAGTTAACTAGATTTTTGGTTCGTAATACTCTGTGGAAAGACCCTTCAGTACCTCACTGCTTTGACTGTTAAAAGCATCACCAACAGTGGTTGTACTGTATCTTGATTTTGGCAAATCTTGGGTGCCAGCTCAAATGCCTTTCTTGTAAGAAAACTTGGGAAATATGCAATCCACAGGGTTCCTACACACCTTTTTAAAGGGCAGCATTTGCAGAGAATTCACTGTTGAGCATACTGTCAGGCTGGGAAAGCGCATCAACTGAAGACCCACAAAAATCTTATCTAGGTCTAGTTCTGCTCAGTATTTTTGTTCATGGCTTGGATGATGAAATAGAAGGTGAACTGCTGAAATTGTCAGATGACTACAAATTAGAAGAGCTTGCAAGAAGATTATTATTTGGAACAGAGGAATGTAATTTAAAGTGATCACACAAAAATCATGTCCAAATTATAAATACAGGAGGAAAAGGAACGGGGCAAAGTGCTGGGATTTGTTAGAGGATCATAGTCTGGACCTGACAGTGGGGAAAAAAACCCAAACTAATGTCATTCTGGTATGTAATATGTGATGTCCACTTAATTATTGCCCTCCTCAGGACCTTCGTCAGAATGTGGTATTTCAGTGGCTGAGACCAAGCTTAAGGTGGAAGTGCTTGACTGAGCATTTAGTCTTTACCTGGTGCTGGAAAGCTTTCTTCATAAAGAACTGTAAGGAAAACAAACATAAAGGAAAAAAAAAAATCTCAAATGTAAGGATGGCTGCTAACAGGCAATTTCAGAACAGGTTGACTTCTGTGGATGCAGGCACAGGGGCAAAACCCCAGCACTCTTGGCAGAAAAGGAAAGAGCCCTTCAGGGTATTAATCTGAAGTATGCTTCTGTCTGAAGAACGTAGGCCTGTCCATCTAAGTTCTTGTCAAAGGAGTGTAAAGCTGAGAGTGTCATCTGTACGTAGCCTGTTTCTGAAATTAGTTTCTGTAAATGTTTTCTCTTAACATAACTGAATAGAGTCATAGGCATTCAGAGAGGAAGAGCTCTAAGTGAATGCTGGGTAAGCGCAGTTGGTGTGGGATATGCTCCAGTCTAGGATGAGCTAGAAACAGGAATCTGTAAAGTTCCATGTCAGGAAGGGTATTAAAGTGAACATACAGAAATATTATGTTTTAAGCTCGAAATAAAAAGCTAGTACTGTACAATCCGTGTATTTGGAGCCTATGATATACTTTGTAAAGAGAGGCTTTCTAGAAGGGTATGAGGGAGGGAATCAAAAGATGTTTTAGAAAGATCTCTTTTTTTAAAAAAAAAGATAAAAGACACTTTGCACCTATTTTCAAATACATCTTTATTTTCTTATGGATGAAAACTTCTAAATGTCTTTGGCCTCCAACATAATTTGTTCCTTAGCCTTTTTTTAGGATTGTTTGTACCTTGAGCCCACCTTACACATGATTCTCTTCTGTACTCTGCCAGTTCTGTGCTAGGGCAGAGTGAAATGGCAGTAACAACCAAACAACTACGTGGACAGTTACAGATGGATACATATAAGTTCATATGTCTTTCAGAATTTTGGGAAGTGCATCCTTGGAAAAAAAAAAAAAATGTATGTCAGTGCTTGTGTGCTTTCCCTTGTGTTTTTAAGCCCATCGCTTACTAACAATAACTTGGTTTTGATGGTGGAAAAAATGCAACATAAACCAAAATGGTGATTTCCTGTTAAACATTTTGCTTCTCACCTCTTGTGACAGGTACTATGATGCTGGAACTTCAGGAGAGGGTAACAGAACTGGAAAATTGGAAAGACGGCAAAGGCCTTATCATCTACGGTGCAGGAAACACCTTTTGCTCAGGATCTGATTTGAATGTTGTCAAAGCCTTATCCAACTCCCAGGCAAGTAGTGATACAAATTGATTTTTTTGAGAAAAATAAGCTTTCTGATATTCTGAGATCCTTTTCAGAAAGAGGTGTTGCACAGTGCTGCTACTACAATTTTACATGCAAGTCACAGAATGGAGCTTTTAATGGTTGAAAACAAGCTGGCAGCCCCTTTAAGCCGTGGCTTAAATGTTATTGTAATTGATTCATGGCTCTAAATTCCTACATTATATATTCTTTTTAGCCTTTTCTTTTAAAAATGTCATTTCAGTTTCTCAGAGCAGCGTATGGTGAATTTACACGTCAGATAAGCTGTGCTTCAGTAGTGTGACCTTTAGCTGCAGATACAAGTAATCATTTCTCATATATTCTTAAGTCAAAACCAAATTTAAGTAGCGTGGCTGCTGTTACAGAAAGGTTTCAATTTTGTCAAAACTGCGCTTGGACCTTCATAAAATGGAAGGAGAGATGGAATTCTTGTGCTGTAGTTCAGTCAGGTGAGTCATGTTGGGTTACTGTGGGGTTGAAGATGTCAGGCTTTGATGGCAGTTTTTCACTCATGCCACCCATCTTGACGACTTTGACATGTGCTGCAGTTCTTTTTATGGGTTAACATGTGGTTCTTGGCAACATCTGAAGTAGGACTTTTATCAGCTGCAGGGGAAAGGGAATCTTCCTCTGCTTTTACATTCTGGTTTGCGGTTGTGGAAGCTGGAGCTTTTCTGTGGCCAGTTTCAGGATTTAACACACAACTCAAACATTTAATTGAACATTCCAGTAAGAATGCAAACTCAAAAACTGATTAATCTGGTATTTTGTCTCTGGTGATGATTTGTTTCTGTTGATGAAAGTAAATACCATAAAACCTACAATGTCTTCAGTATTTATGACCTGATAAAATAAATGGGATGGTCCAGTTTTCAGAAGGTATAGGAAGCTTCTTTTCCTTTATGGAACATCATAAGAGGGATGCTTTTCTTAATGTGGAGATACTATGCTTTATAGATATAAATGGTTTTGGTGAGTTTTCATTTGGATTCTATATAAGCACTGGTAATTTAAAAAATATAAATGTATCTGTGATTTTGGCTTCGCGTTGTTTGGGTTTTTTTTGTTTGTTCTCGGTTTTTTTTGGGTGGGGTGGTTTGTGTGCATGGTTTTGTTGGTTTTGTTGGGTTTTTTTTTAATCTGAAGTTTTCAGCTTATTTTAGAATTATAGTAACAGAAAGGAGCGGCAACCAAGCATGGGGCCAATTATTATTTGCAATCTAGACTTTCCTTCAGATTTCTGCATTCAGTAATTCTCAGTGATTCTTCTTCCGTACTCTCTTTGACATATAGTATTCTGTCGGTATGTTTTTACAAATAACTTGGAGCCACTGCAGTAGCAGAGAGGGGTCTTATAAGGATTAGGGTCCATAACAGATGTACTGGGCAGAATGAAGTGTGTAGATATTAATAATAATTTTGTTGAAAAATCTTTCAAAGAATCCAAATCTCATACTAGTACTGATAGTATAAGAGTCAACAAAAATGTTCCAAGAATAGTTAAACATTGTTGCTTTCTATTTCCTTAGGAGAGTTTATTTGTCCAGAACTGAGAGTTTACTTATACTAGCCATCTCTTAAACCATCTATTTGGTGGGGTTTAATGATCTTTATTGAATTAAATTTTCATAGAATAAGGAAGAGCATTTGCTGTCCTTTAGTCCTACAGAACACTGCTCTCTGACTTGCTTCAGTTGAGAGAGTTTTGTCTGGTTTCAGGTTAAAAGAGCATTAGGTTAAGTTTTCTGTTCACAAGCGTCCCTAAGGCCAAAAAAGCCTAAAACCAAAACCACGAGTTAATAGCTTTGCGCCTGAACTGTTAGCTTTTCCATTATTTTTATGCAAGGCTACTTTAGCCCGTAGCTTTTAGTAATTACAGAAAACACCTTTATTTTATTCAACCAGTTGTTTGAGGGAAGATTTTATTTTTCATAATCTGCAATAATTTGCCCTTCCCTGTAAAGGCAGGGAATAATGGCCAAGGCAGAGAATAAAGGAAAGGCAGAATAATGGCCGAGAATGTTGAAGGATTTTCGTGCCCCCTAGTGGCTTTTCGTCCTTCTCTTCCTCTTTGTCCTCTTCATCCTTCTCCCATGTTCAGTTGTTTCTAACCCTGAAACAAACCCAGGTTCTCTGCCTGATTTTCTTTGGTGAGTGCTAACATTATGTGATGAAATCACAGAAGGCAAATTAATAGTGGACTTTTAATTTTTACTTTTTATATATATATATTTATACACACATATATATATATTTATTTATTTCTAAGCCTGGTTCCCAAAAGCAATAACCTCTTTTTGGAGTGAGACTTGGAAAGCTGTCTAGCTGAAAAGCAGGAGAGGCTCTTGAAAGGACAGCTGAGAAGGAAGAGATATAAAGGAGAATTTTACTTTCCTTGGTCTAGAAGCCCTTTAGGACTTCCTGAGCAGGAAGCCACAGAGGGTGAACTTTTGAGCAGTTGGAGATGGTCTGGAAATGCTGATCCACCTGCAGTAAAAATGGACTCTAAGCTCTTGCAGCAAAAAGAGCCAGAAGTACAGTTTTCTGCTTTATGAAGGTGACTTTCTTGTTCCCTGCTTCCCCTAGCCCCAATGCAAACTATTAATCCTTTTCTTCCAAATGTAGTGCATACTCTGTTTTACCTCACTTTCTGCTTATTAGATTTCTTCTTACTCCAAGGATGGTATTAGAACTGAAAATATGATTATTCCACTAGACTCCAGTGAACACCTCTCTTATTCAGATAAAATACTTTTCTTATCAGGAAGGTTTGAAGAATATGTTGGCCAGGGCTCAAGTAATTGTGATTTTTTTTTTTTTACAGTGCTTTCTGTCTCAGCGTTTTTCCCATGCAATACACAGTAATCTCTCTACCACATGAGAATATGAAGACCATTCTTTTTGTTTGTTCAGTTATAACTGCATTTATCAAGCTGGTCTGTTCTGGCATTAATCTTTAATTACCATTTTGGATTTTGGTATGAATTGACATGGCCAATTTGAATGCAAGGACTCTGATGTGATGAAATGAAAAATTATTTTATCTGAAGAGCTTTTTTGCAGCTTCATCCTCATGGTTATATAGTGTGAGAATTGCACATGCCCATGTCTAAAAGCTGGTATCTTGTATGTTTGTGTGGGTTTTTAACTCAGTTGTTAAGATGGCTGTCATGGAGTATTTGGCTGTTCTTTAATTTGGAATGGAAATACTGCTACTAGTCCTGACGGTTGTAGGAGACGGCTACAGTGATAACTAAAAGCCTCTCTGTAAATCAATGTGTGCTGGGATTTTCAAGCAGGCCTTTAATGTAATGAAACTGAATTCACTGGTTCCCGAGTAACAACTGTTGTGGCAGCTTCAGTCTGCCAGAGATCTGTCCCTGGACATCATTGCTGGTTGGTGTTGGGCAGAGTAGGTCTTGGGAACACATGACAAATGACAATCAATCAGCTGAAGTTGACTTACTATTATTTCAACATCCTATTCCAAGATGTACTGAAGACTTACTGCATATCTTTTCTTCCCCTGAGGTATGAGTCAGGAGCTTTTACTTAAAACATATTCTTTACTTTAACAACCCCTGTAAAACTGTTTTAGAAATCAGTAAATGTCAGTAGAGATGTTTCTCTGTTCTTTTTCTTGCTGGGGGGGTGGTGTGTGTTTGTTTGTTTCAGTTGAGGGTTTTGAGGTTTTTGTTTGGTTTTTTTTTTTGAAAAAAATGCTGAAATTGGTATTTACTGAGAGGTTTTACTTCTACAGTGTCCAAACATATGTATGTATTTTTTTAATCTGGATTAAATGGCACATGTGTAGTTCAGTATGTATATGAAGATGGTCATACTGGGTCATTTAGCCCGGTCATTTGTCAAGTTCCTGGTTTATACTAGGTGTCTGAGAAAGGGTATAAGAACAGGGAAGGGAGCTAGAGAATTATTTTGCTTGAAAATACTCTCTTAGTCCCAGCAATTTGTGACTGAGACTTTTAGAGCTACAGGTGTTACCTTGTATTTAATAACCTTTTGTCAATTTTTCTGTCGTGACTGTATCTAGTTCTTGAATTGATACAGGTTGCAATGCCTTGCTGCAAAGTGTGCCGCTGTTTAACTGCATGTTGTATGAAGAAATACAGCAACTGGTTTTGTTTGAAGCCCATTAGTGCTTGTACTGGAAAAGAACAATTGTAGCCTGTTCACTATTGTTTTCAAGCTGACGTAAAACATAGAGGAGTGAAATAAGATGAATCTTCTTTCTGTTTTCTGTTTTGGTTTGGGTTTATATTTGCTTTTTCTGGAATGCTTTTAGCCCAAACTATAAAAAGTGAAGTTGGGAAATTGATAAATTGTATATTGTCTAAAACTATGGATTTGGAACAGTAACAGGTATGCAAAGCTCTGTAGTCCTACACAGACTTTTAAAGCTCAGCTTTATGGGTGTTTAACTGGGAGTAAGAAGAGGAAATTATGTAAATTTTCATGTAATAGGAATTCAGTATTGCAATTACTTTAACTGTGGCTTAATTATAACTGAAATCCGTATAAATTGATTGAGTTCTGTTGTTTTTTTTTTTGTTTTTTTTTTTTTCCCCCAACCTGATTTAGACCAGGTTTTCTGTTTGTACATACCGGGGTTGGGTTGGAATTCAGGCAAGATTAACCGCATCAGAGTCACTTAACATTTTTTAATTTCCTATTCTTTGTAGGATGGGATGAATATGTGCATGTTTATGCAAAACTCCTTAACCAGACTTATGAGGTAATATATTTTATTTATCCTTCTTTATGAAGTAATTATAATTATTGGAATAAATATTGGCTAACTCTTTAATATTATGTTTAAAGTTAAATACATAGTTTCAAGTATGTAATTTTGAATCCCAGACTTTGTATGTACACGTTAGTCAGGTAGGTATTTATGGATTTAAATTAGGCCTTGACATTTTGCAACTCTTAGACTTTCCAGAAACTGGAACAGAAAAATAACCCTATAGGTTTATAGGTGGAGGGTCAAGATATACCTACAGTTAAGCAAGTCTAGGCCTTCAGTATTTCTAAAGCTGTATTCTGTAACTCAGTGGAAAGCAGTAGCTCTTAAAAAACAATCAGGGCCAGCTCATGCAGCCTACGCAGGTAACATTTATTTAATATATTTATTTAATCTTCCCACTTCATAAGAGGAATGTATTCAGTTCTGCCATCTGGTACTTCTGAAAATCACTTTTTCCTTTCCTTTAGATTTAGCTTCCCTTAAGAAATCACATTTCTATTAAACCCATGTGTGGTAGAGTTTGTCTTTTTTGCTGCTCAGAGCTCTTTGAAGATAAATATTCTTCGTTTTCAAATAATCTATATAAGAATGTGTTATGAATTAACATTATTCTGTAAAACTGTGCAGGAGATTGGAGACTTAATGGTAGTAGTTTTCTAAGGAATCCTCAGGATTAGAATCCATTTGTATAAATTGGTCTCTGTATAATCAGAATTCATGGGGCGAACCAAAGAGGACCAAGATGTATGAAGATTAAGCCCTTACCTCAGGTGGCTTGACTTAGAGTACATTAAAGCTACAGTTCAGAGGGAGCACTGAATTGCTGTCTGGGGACGTTTATTGTTGATGGGATCAGTCTGCCTCGGGGAGAGCCGAGGCTGATCATGAGCTTGAAGAGGATCAGCATGTGGATGTAGGGGACTTGGACCTGTATCTTCTGGTTCCTCATAGTCCACAGAAAAAATGAGGTTACTCTCTTCCAGTGGGTTTGCTTGTGCCATGTATTGTATGAAGTGTACTGCAACTGGTAAGTGAACAAAACAGCTGTATCGGCATGCAAATTCTGGGACTAACCAATTGTCTTAATTTCTTAGGGAACTTAGCTTATTTGAAGTCAGTCGCTGTTCATTAGTATTCATTATACAATGGCAGTAGGGAAAGTGGTTCGCCCTACATATTCTTCCTGCTTTCTGTCCTTTGAATTACCTTGAATGTGATTAAATACAACACCATCAAAGGTAACAGATTGCTGCTGTTCTCAAAGGATGGTTTTGTCCTCCAAAAAAAAAATTTTGTTGATGACTGAAATAGTAGTACTGTTTGAAGAAATTGCTGAAGATGTCATGCTGAATCTCATTATTTTTAGATAACCCAGCCCTACAATTCTTTGTGTTCCTTTCTACTGTTTTCTACAGTGTACTGGCTTAGAGTCTTGTGTTGCTGTCCTATCACTCCATCTTGCAGATAGTCTTTTTTGGTATAATCTATAGCAGCTATTTTCATAACACAGAACTTGATCTTCTTTACTTTGATTCCATTTAATAAATCTGTCTTACTGTTTCATTTTGGGATTCCATATCAATTACAGAAGAATCATTTTGGCATAACTGGAATTGCTTAGCTGCAAAGATGTAGTTATTTGAATGAATTTGAGCAGTATATTTTTCTAAATTTTTACTATAGAGGTGGTTTGTTTGAATTCTTTTTTCATTTGTAAAAGACTAAAAGCATGACTTTTGCTTGCAAAACTCTCTTGTGTAGATTGCCTTTGATCACTGTTGCATTAGTCCAAGGAAAAGCTATTGGAGGAGGAGCAGAACTTACCACAGCATGTGATTTCAGGTAATATCACCAATTTGAGTAGTTGTCATGTTGGACCATTGATTTAATGACTGTACCTATGAAATGTGGGGAGCTTGAGGTACCACTTTTACCATATTCGTGTCCCTGAATTCCAAGGCATTTGTAACTGGGCTTTGTCAGCAGACTTCACAGGGAAAAAGAAGTTTGGGTTTGGTGATAATGCAGAGGAAAGATTATTCACTGCCAAGTTATACAGTTTGAATCACTGTAAAACAAAAGCAGTAGGGAGCTTTAGCAGCTGGCTGTGTTATATACCAAGTAGGTACAACCTTTCACCCCTGAGTGAGAGGTAAGAGGACTACAAAATTGTATATCCCCTTATGTCTCTATGTGGCTGACATAAGTAAAAATAACTACATAAAACTCTCCATTAGTCTGGTATTTTGTGTTCTAAGTTTATTATTTGTAACATAACTTTGTGCTGTACAGATTTTCTAGTGAGTTCAAGGTGCAGAGGAAAGCAAATGAGGTTCTGTTCCGATTCTTTTTCTACGCAGGTGCAGGGGTTTGCCAGCAACTAGCAAAAAACAGAGGGCTTTAATTAAAGAGGCTGAATGCAGAACAGGAAGTGGAAGAAACTGAAATAATAAAATGTCACTTTATTTAAACAGTTGCTAATGTGCAAACAGCCTACAGATGTAACAAGATAAGCACTGTGTGCAGCCTTTCTGAAAATGAGAAGGTTTTAGTGAAGTTTTTATGCAAGAGAAGGAAATGTGCTCTTTAAGACTGCCTTAGCGCCTGAAGTGAGAAAGAGGTTGTTCAGGACAAGCTGAAAGTACTTACACAAAAATAATATGAAGCAAAGTAAACTAGACTATTACAGTGCTGTTCCAGGAGTCAGGCTTTGGATAGAGGAGATGGTATCTGTGTTTTCTGAGCCACTTGGAAGCAATCCTCCTTTACTTTGAAACTAGATGTGACCAGATCTTTCTTTGTATCTACACATCTGAAACCCCAGCTCTGACTATGGCCTCAGAGTACAGTCTGTGTTATAAATGCCTGGTAAACATGCAGAGAGGTACTGTGTTTGACAGCTGTGGCACTAACAGGAGAATGCATCTGGGAGACTTAGTAGACCTTTCTGTATCTGTGAGTCCATTGACAGAAAGAGAATCTTGTTATCCCTAAATAGGATTTTAGGGGGTGTGAACATAATGAAATGGAAATCTTTTGGTTTTCTAAAATACAGTCTCTACTTTTACTCCAGCTATGCTGTTTGACATACTCTGTAATTACAGTCATTGTCAAGTAGCTCTTATTTGCATGAATTGAGCAGCTGCAGTTCCTCTGATGTACTGCCATAATTTTCATTATAGCTACAGCTGTTGATGCATCTTTGATTACTCTAACACACCCATCCAGTGCAACTAAATAATAGCAATTCAGGGGGAGAAAATGGGACTTAATTAATAACAGCAACAAGATAGAGAAACATAATCCGTGCTGCTGTTGCTGTTGTTTCTCCAATTATTTGAGAATTTTAATACTGGGGGACAAAATGTGGTTTTTTTGAGGACTATGAGTGGATATTAATGGGACAGGTATTCTTCCCTGATTCTCTAGATGCTAAAAGAGGTACTTCAGAACAGAAATCAGAGAGGTTTGTTTTCTTCCTTGAATCAATTGTTTGGAGTTTTTATTTTAATTTATTTTATTTTATTAAGAACAAAGTTAGTTGTGGCTGGTTTTAATTCTAAATTTTCGAATCCGTTTCTATTTTTCATAGTTACAGTGTAAACTACCAAACTTCTTGGTATTGGCCTAAAATATTTCTTATTTTTTATCTTTGCCGGTTTATACTACATTAACTATACAGATATTGTTGAAGTGACTCATTGGAACCAAATGGCTTGTGTACCTTCTCTGAAATGTGCCCTGGCAGCATGATGCACATCTCTGCTAAAGCAGAGGTGTGGACAAATCCGATTTTAAAATAGCTGAGTTGGTTTAAGATATTACTGATCTCTTCTTCCACAGGCAGTTCTTGTAGTTAATTGTGTCTTACTGTGTTTTAAGACAGCTTATTTAGAGTTAGATTAGGGAGGGCTTGCATGAACTCTGCAGATTTATTGCTGACATAAGAGTAGTGATGAAAAGTGAAAGCCTCTTAGGTTGCTCCACCTTTGATCTGGGGGAAGAGGTCTTCTCAGCGCATCTTATTGAATCTTAGCTGCTTTATGGATTGTTGCAGTATGACTCTCTGTAGGAGCAACATCCTTCTAAAGATTATAAATCTGTGACTGGGGTGGTGGGTGGTGAAATTATTGTCCAGAGAAGGGCAAGGTAATTAAAACCCTTTCAGACTTTTTCTGGTATAAATACCTGGAAGATAAGACTTTTGGCACTGTAATAATTTATCTCAATTATTTCTGTAAAGCTGAATAATGTAAAACCATGCAGGTGTGAAACTTGTTTGGACGTCTGAGCTTTTTAGTACAGTTTCATTAAGCCTGGGCTTTTTTCAGTATGCCACAGCTGAATATTCTCTCTCAGACTGTGAAGATGGCTTGTGGGTTCTTCTGCTAAATACATGTATGTTGTGGTTCTTCATGACACTGTAGCCATTTCAGTGACATGCACAAATGACTGTGATGTTGGAATCAGTGATGCAATTTTACAAATAATTGAAATGAAGTACCTATTCTGAGTTCCCTGTATGCAGAAACTTGAAGTGTATCTTGTACTTACACAATGCATGAAATTAAGGAGAACTGTCTTGGCAGGACTGGTTAAGGAATTTGGGCAATTATAATGGGTTGTTGGGCAATAAACTAACAGTTAGATATGGGGCAGAGACGGTTTGGTAATTAATCCATTTGTGCAATTAGTAGATCACAGTAATCTCTGAGGGCAGTAGCTGCAGTGGACTACCAGCCAATAGCCAGGAAGACTAACTTTGATTCTGAGCTGTTTTGTCTTCTATTTCACATTGATGCTTTGAGAAAACTCACCAAGACAGTGTCTGTGTAAGTCTTTTAGATACATCTACAACTTTGAAAATTTGGTCCTATGCCACTTGGTGAATGGACTTCCATTGTATCTGAGTGCTGCTGAAAAATAGTCTCTTCTCCACTACCCTTTTTTTACTTTGTAATGCTACTGGAGTCAAAACAGAGTTGTGTCACTGCCATGTAAATCCAGTTTAAAAGGTGGTATCTCAAGGCAGAGGATGAGAATGAAAAGATGGAAAGCTACCTATTTCTCTGACTACTGATCTCAAAAAGAGCTTATAGGTAGAGGCAGCAGTATTCTCCTTTTCCTTTTTTTTTTTTTTCCCAAAATAAATCTCCTATTTCTTCAGCTGTAGATAATATTGCACAGTTAAATCACAAAGAGCCCATTTCATTACTGTTGTTAGTGCTGAGCAGTATCCTACTTCATAAAAAGCGCCATTGATTTAAAGAGGTATTTGCTTTCTGAGCAGTCTTCTGCCCTGTATCTGTAGGAATGGAAGAATCAAGCTTTTAACAAGGGGAGAAGCTTATGCTAATAACACTGCATTTATCAAATTGGCCTTATTGCATTTTAATTGGATATTTTCTATTTTTTTTTTTTTGTGAAATATGTATGCATGCTTCGTATTTCATTTTAAGCTCTTAGTATTGTTCCATGAAATGCACAAGAGGTACAGTGAAATTCACTGCTGTCAAATAGCTTTTGTGTGTGTTTTTGGGGTGTGTGTTCTTGTTGTGACTTGTGTTTATTTATTTTTACAAGAGTGTGTTTAGTGCATTAAGTGTAATTTATATGAAATGAAAGGAGTAGAAGATAGTATAACCACTACATAGAATAGATCTAGGCTCACTATGACTGACTTCTCATTTGTTGCTCCTTTCAACAACAAAAAAAAAGGGTGGGGGAGAAGCTGTAAACACTTTACTGTTTTATTGTAAGCTTTTCCGTATGGAAATATGTTTCAGAATGTCAGAGCACAAAACACTAGCTTCTTTGGAAATATCTCACTGTATGCAAGGATTTGGGCTTTTAGATTATCAGGAAGAGCTTTTAGGTACACAAGATGCTGTTGTTTGAAATTAGGGTGCCTCAGTACATAGTAGCTCTTTTCACTGGGCAGAGCATGATATGAATGTAACGGGACAGGGTTCACATATTCATGAGTTCTTGCAAAGTCCAGACTGACAAAGCACTTTTCATTAGATGTGAGACTGTAACATTGCTGTACATCATCAGAAAAGAATCAGCAACTGAATCTGAGAGTGGATTCTCTCAGCTTCAGGTGTTTGCTATATGCCATAGATCACTTTATATAAAATTTTCCTCTCAATGTATATGTGTGTGTATACATGTAAAACTTCCTTCAAATCAGTTGGCAGTTTTAGAATTCCATTGTAGTCATGCATCACTTCACATTTTTAGAGCCCTGGGAGTTTTGTTAGTACAACTTTCTAACAAATTTTCAGAGGTGAATTATAGTTTTAAAAGTTTCACATTGCCTGTTCTTATTTTCGACCCAGCACACTTGGCATCTGCTTAAGTAATCACAGCATTGCTAGAAATGGACTTGAGAGCTTGTTTTGGTTTTATGGCCTGGTTTGTGTTTTTTTTTTTCTTTATTATCAGTTTTCATTTGGGTTTGAATTTCATGGGTTCACAGTCTTCCAGGCAGAGGATTTCTTATGTAGTCCACAGTTCAAATTTACCACTGTTTGATTTTACTGGAAATGTAAATAACAGCAACACAGCCTGAATTGGAGTTGATGTTTTTTTCTGGGGTTGTCTTTTTGTAGGGATTTATTTCGTTCTAAGTTGTTTTTTTTTCATTTGGGAGGCCGAACCATCTTATCCTGGGTGAATGAGGTTTTTGTTATCAGCACGTGTCTACATTTTAGACCACTTCTACCATGCAATCTTACGTCCTTTCTGTTGAACAGTCCTCTCTGCAGCTGATTCTGTGCTGCACAGAAATAATAAAAAAGGTAATGGAAAACTTAGATAAGACAGATTTTAGGGAAAGCAGAGCTGGACCCATGCTGATTCTTGGTGAGACACTAGGCTGTTGGTAGGCTGTAGGGAAGCATTCAAGTTTAAAGTGAGTTAGATTAGGAAGAGTACAAATGCTCTGAAATTGTCCATTATGCTTGCACCTGTGAAGTGACTAATTCCCAGTTGAAATAAACTGTCTGCAGGTGTTTGAGTTGGGTGCTCTGGTGCTGATCTTCACTACCAAAATAATCTTTTAAAAATATATATATAATCAGAGAGCTCCACAAGTTGGTTAATATAGTCTGAGAAGCACATGTCTATTCCAGTGTGCCAATTCTGAGGTGGGATTGTATTGAGCTGTGGCTACATGAGAAGGATGGAGACTGCCTGAACAGCTCACTTTGGTGCTCAAGGAGTGTGTCCCTGCTGCCCATTCCCAGCTCACTGCTGACCTCTGGTTTGCCAAGCACCAGTAAAGTATGCCTGTATGAGCTGAGTATCATACTGGGAAGCAACAGAAAGCCTATACGTTTCCTGTTCTTACAGTGAGTTAAAGTGGTTTGTAAAGGGATAGATATAGCATGGCTAGAGCAAAGCTCAGCCACTAAAAGATGACAACTCTAGGGAGCTGTTAGGTAGCCTCGGTTTCCCCCAAAGCCACAGCTTTTAAGTGCCTAACTTTACATTTGGTCAGCTTCTAGAGTATGTCTTGGAGTCCTTGTTGTCTGTCTCATTTTTTCAGTCGTGTCCTGTGCTACTGTGAAAAGAACTAGTCCTTTCTTTATCACTCCAGGCAACAATATAGTTAATGTTGTAGATAACTAGAGCGTAATCATCCATATCAGAGTTACTGTTTATTGAAATGACAAAATGTTCCCCAAGGTACTCAGTTTCCTTGGGTTTTTGCAAGGTGTAGATCTCAGCCTACTTTCATTGTAAATATTGCCTTCACAATTGCAGCTTCCAGTCTTCTCCTTCATCCTACCCCCCTGCCTTTTAGTTTTTTTCTCCTCTAACCTGAAGCAGCCCAATGTCTTAGTGAAGAGCTCTGGAGGTTGGACCTTTGTGTGCCTCTTCTCTCCAGACATATCCAAAATCATGTGAAATAAGACTGCCGGAATCTATGAGCCCTGGTGGCTTTAGCTTCCTGCTTCTTCCTGGATTCTGTAGTTAGTAAGCAATGAATTGCTACTGCTGTAACTCAGCAGTCACCATCAAAATAAATCAAATTATAAATTCTTAAGTTAAATAAATTCCCATTGTGCTTAAACTGTTGTATGTGTAAGAACTTCTGCTCTATCTATGGTCTGTTGCTAGGTGTTATCCTCCACTTTTTTGTGCTGATGTGTTCATAAACAAAAAGCAAATGTATCGACTGAGGAAAAATCAATAATTTCAATTAGTGTGGTTTTGTATGTGTTTGTGAAAGAGAAAGGTTGTAGACAGAATGATACCAGGGAAATGATACTTTTAGTGATAATGGGAAACACTTCTAGGCATATTTGTGGAGGATCTGTTACAGTTTGCTGAAATGAGCCTGTTTATTGTCCAGCTACTCTGAACATGCTGTCAGTGATGTGAGGCTGGCTGTAGTTCCCTGTCAGTGTAACTAATGAGCTACATTAAAAACTAGAGAGGCAAAGAAGCTAAGTTACTGTTTTAATTGTAGACTTTTAATGTTAAATTCTCCATCCTATTTATGCCTTTCATAAGATAAGCCACTGTGCCCTCATCTCCCCTGCCAAAAAAAAAAGTAAAGCTCTGAATTCATGCATCATATCTGGAAAAATGAAAACTTGGGTAACAGCCCCATGATCATTTAAAAAACCAAACCAAACTCACAACTTTCAGCATGTTTTGTTTGAGATTATTAACCTGACACAATGCCAACATTTCATTATAATCACCAGTGATTTCAAACAAGTGTATGATCTCTTCTTACTTTAGTCAGAAGTTGTTGTGTAGGATGTACAAATGCAGCATGAGTAGCACTGCATGCCTAGGTCTTGTGAAGGGTTGTTATTTAGTGTGATGTTGCAACATATTTTAAATCCTTTAATGCTGTGGGTTGCAGAAATACGATATATGAAATCCATCATAAAGTGTTGCAGCAACTCGAACCTTGCATCTCTTAGGGCTGATGTCAAGAGATGCTGTTCCTTTCCAGGCAGCTGAGTTCAGGTGAATGAGGTGATCTTTGCCTCTTTGACATTTTAGATGCTAGGCTCTGAGCCAGAGTGTTGGGAAGCTCCCCCTCGCCTTTCTTTATCGGCAGCAGAGATGAGCAGAGAATATGACTGAAATGTTCCTGCTTTAAGAGACTCTTGAATTTGGTCCAGGAGAATTTTGTTCTGTTTTCTTTGGTCTTGATAAACATGTGCAATAGAAACAAAGATGTGGGAAATCAAAGTTAAAAACATGGATGTATGTGCTGCATTAAAATGTGTACAGAATTTTAAAAAATACAGTATTTGCAATTTGAAAACAAGCTCCAATGTCCTTTTTTGATTTCTAGATGAATACTGGCATTCAGATTTGACTAAAATTTCAATTACCAAACCCCTTTTACTCCAAGTGGTCGTTTTTCATCGACAAATCTGGTAAAATATCACTGGATCTTTTATAATGGAATTTTTTGCTTTTTTCTAAAAGGCATATCTGTTGTTGAAGATGTTTGCTTGAATTAAATCCAAATAGCTGTAGTTCCTTTTTTGGAAGGAAAGACTCATGTAACATTTTAGATGCATGAGTAATTTTTATGTGAGCATTATTTTGGTGTTCACTCACTTGTGTGTTGACATTTTGGCAGCCTGTGAAGAATAGCTAAAACCTGCTTCGTGGGTAAGACCCAAGTGCTATGTCAGATGAGAATTACTCTGAAAATGATTGTATGGTAGAGGAGCGTGCCTGTGACTGAGACCCACTGACACCAGGGTAATATAAAAAAGATCAGAGCTGGGAATTAGAAGAGGAGGAGAGTTAGTAAGACATTGCTCATTCGCAGGGAAGGAGAAATGGAGTGGTACCCCATAGGTTGCTTTTGTACAGCTGTGAGGAGAAAGGAGGAATCCAGGCACTACATTTTGAACAATTGGGCTTTACTCCCATTTTATGGCTCTGGTGATTCATGCTGTATGCAGAGTTTATACTACACACTTCAGGGGAATTAGCAGCTCCCCAGTGTAATTATCTGTTTTATTCTCTTGGTTCTGTGTGCTCTTAAATTGTGGTATGAGCTTTGTGTGCCTTTGTAAAGCCATGCTGCTCCTTCCCCATGTGTGCACAGGGGATGTCAGGCAGATCTGAGGCAGCAACCAGGGACTGGAGACTTTTTATTGCTAATTGTGTAATTGCAAAAATCTATGTCTTTTCCAGTTGGGAAGAGCCTTTTAATTTACATTTCTGTTGTTTTCTGGATCTCCTCAGCTCGCTTGAATGCTGCAACATGGGGCGGGGGGGATGAGGGAACACTGTGTGGCTCAAACAGCCTTTGTGCCACATCACAGCTTGCAAAGGGGCTGTGCTGTGTGTGCAAGCAGCATGCGCTGCCTTGCATGGTGGTGATGGGGGGGGCTGCATGAGCCTTTGGCCAGCCCTCTCCCCATCCCCACAGCCCCCTTACATCGGGCTGACCACCCGTCACCACCACTGGTGGGGGACAGTGCCCTGGGCTGCAGGATTTCCCTGTGAGCATTGCACATGGACCTCAAGAAGTGACATCCTGGGAAATGGGGCAGATTTGCTTTGCAATTTGGCAAAATAATTTTCTTTTCTG
The DNA here is from genome assembly GCA_009867235.2 of Psittacus erithacus. NCBI lineage: Eukaryota > Metazoa > Chordata > Aves > Psittaciformes > Psittacidae > Psittacus > Psittacus erithacus. The sequence goes on along the minus strand of WYDI02027557.1, from coordinate 19,021 downwards.
TCAGTTTATTGAAAAGTGATGGGGGGAGGAAGGCTCATCTTGCTTCCTTTAATACTGCTATGGAGTTTTAATCAGTCGTGCTTTTTTGGATCCCTATTTCTTGCCCTGTGATCTGTCACCTGATTCAATTTTTCATTCCTGCTACAGAAAAAGGTCTTTCTGTAATTTCCAATGTTCAGCCTTATTTATCCCTTTAAGGAGAAACGTAGCTTTTCATAGCATATGTTTCTCTTTCCGGCTTCTGCGAAGCCACAGGTAAGAAAGTATCAAGCCTGAGGTAAGAAAATAGATTTAAAACCCCTAATGCAAGTCTGCTGGGTATAACTATCTGTAGCTGACTTCTGAGAAATTCTGGTCTAGAATGAGATTGGAAGAGCCACCTGTGTGTATGGCAGTCAGTATGACAACGAGCATCACCTGCAGGAGACTTTTGGGAGGTCCTACCTACCTTGTCTCAAGGCTGCCCTGCTCCCTGTGCAGTGTGTTAGCAGCAGTTCATTTCCTTGTGTTTCTTTCCTTCCATAATCCCTCTCTCAAATTAACAATCTGTTTGGCCTTCTTTTAGCTACTCTCCTTTGATCAGGAAAGTGCTTAAGAAATAAAAACCTTTTTTCATTTCTCTGGTTATTCTTGCACAGTCATGTCTGCTCCAGTTTTAGTCTGGGGCTTGCCAGATCACAGGCTGTGTGCTCTGCTGCTTTTTGCTGCAGATAGGCCTTTTATTAATTTTTCTCAGAGCAGACTTTGCTCTTGATTAGATGCTGGGTTTTGGGGAATGCAGATTTCTGTATTTGCCTGTTACAATCCTGTTATCCAAAGACTCTTTCGAAGTAACAGTATTGTTTTTCTGGTTCTTCCCTGGAGTGGCTTCCTTTGAAATCTCTATAAACATGCAGCCTCTTTGACTTGACTCTATTGCTTTTGGAGGCTCATCTTCCATTGAATGTCCCAGTGTTTGGGGGGTAGATGGTGGAGTTATCCATGCCTTCAGCTCCTATTTATTCTTGGAGACCATATTCCTCCTAAAATGGGTCATGTCTGTTTAGCAGTTTCTGTTCTGATGTCTCTGTGTTCCATCTCCGCCTTCAACTCTTCTGTTGTTTCTACATCTTCCTTTTTTTTTGATCCAGGACCCTACTTTTCAGAATTTTGTCATTAACCATGTTTTTTGTCTTTATATGAAAATATGACTTTGTTCTTTCTTCTGAGTTTCATTTGACTCTGGATGATGTGAGAAAACATGATTGAGCCATGCTATAAATGGTTGTTTAAAGGTTTCCTTTGAAAAGTGTATCTCTTGTTGTTTAGGTCCATCTGCTCCTCTCTGGGAAGTGCCAACTCAGAATAACATTAACTCTTGCTCAAGTAAATAATCTGTAATTAGGAGTGTATTTTTTGATGTGATTTTGACCCTGATCCTTAGGGTTTCATAAAATGTATTGGAAAATCTGACTGGAGGGCAGCAAAGGCAGGTAGGTAGGTGGTGGTAAAGGCGGCATGTGCTGGGGAGACTTGAGACCTTCCCTAATGCTTGATTCTTGACTTTTATTGCAAGTGGTGGGGAAATGGATATGCTAAGAGTGTTACAAAATAATTCAGTAACTATAAATAAAATTGCATCTAATCTGTGAGGCAGTTTGAAATGAGCTGTGAGAAAAATGAGCTCTCATCTTGGTGAGATTTCTTAGGCTGGCATCAAGCCTATTCCTTTGACATGGAGTTTCAGAGCATGCCTGGAAAGCTCTGAACTTGGGAGGCTGGTAGGGTTTTTTGTATTTTGGTTCTTGGGTATCATTTTATTTTATTTAAGCCTCATTTAAAGAAGGTATATAGAGTTTGGTATTTGGTTTTTTTTTTAATCACCGAGAGGATTTGAGATGGGTGACCTTCTGATGGGCTTATTAAAATATAGCTGGACCTAATTCTTTCAATTCTCCTGTAGTAAAGGTTGCATTCCTGTAGTAAAGGTTGCAGATTAAAACTCATAGGCAGGAAAGATCGTTAATGTGTATGGTCTTCTCTTACCCTATTGAAATTCGGGATTGCAGAGCAGCTCTGTGCAATTGTATCAAAGATATGTACAAGGAACATAGTTTCCCCAAACTCTTTTAAACCATTTTGTCTTCATGTTTGCATTCTTTAGTGGCTACCATTTAGGCATCTGTCACGTGACTCTGACTAAAGGATTTCCAGAGGGAGCAAAGACTTGGGGGTTTATTTTTATGATGCCAGCGTGCATGGACTATAGCCAAAAGCTTTAGTTTTAACAGTTTTACACTTTGGAAGTCTCACTTCATGTTGCCACAGCTCTGAAGTAGCAATTCCTGTAATGTCTAATGGTCTTATTCTTTCTCTGCATAGGGCAGAAACAGGAGAGGCTCTCCATGAGAGAGAAGGTATGAGAGAGGAGCAAGGGGAATTAATACCAGCAAGCTGTGCTGGGAAATCACGGAACAGTCATGGCTGGCCAATATTGACTGTGTTGCTGCAGTTCAAAAATCTGCTAAATATAATTAGCAAGGAGTTATTGATTAAATATTTAATCAGGGCTTTTTGATCCTTTAAAGTCTATCCAGTTAATCAAGTGATATTGAAAGATAAGTGAAATTATGACTAACTCTTCGCAGGATGAATCTGCTTGCTAACATATTCAGTGAATTGGGATGGGGGGGTGAATGGTTGGTGACAGTGTGTACTAGGTATAACTGAATTTCGGAAAAATCTTTAGCTCTTTTGTCTAGAAAATCCCTTTACAGAGTACCTAGGTAATTTGATGAAATAGTGGTAAAGGTAGTGATGAGACACTGCACTGGATAGGCACAGGCAGAATAATTAGTCCCAACTTACTTTTTGAAGGAGACTATCTTATTCTTGAGGGTCTAATTCTAACAGCATCTCTCACAAAAATTGAAGTCAGGGCTGGAAACTATGCCTCAGCAGCTTTGCTGACTAGCTAAATTATTTTAGTGTAGTACTGCATATTTCTTCTGCAGAATATTCTTCCCACAGTACCTTGCTGCTTCAGAATTCATTTTTATTGCAAAAATGACTGGTTAATGCACTTGGTTTAAGGTGAGTTTCTGTAATAACCACAGAAGGCTTGTTTATTGTTTGGGTTTTTTTTTAATTAAAAATAAACCCCTGTACACTTTGCAATTAAATACTGATGAAAGTATTCCTAGCGTTCCAAGTAAGATTTATGGTCCTAAAAATATTTTGAGAGACTAAATACTTATACAAGAAAAGATGTAACTATTAGAACACAATGTTTTTTCATAATTAACTATCAGTATCTAGGTTTCCAGGTTAGGTCTCTGCAGGCATGAACTGCAGCCTTAATTTCAGTCAGCACTGTTAATTTTAGGCTTTCTGTGGCTTTGTGAAGATGTCAATGTGGTGGTTCTTGTTTTCAGAGCTATACTGAGGGATTACTTTTGCTGTTAAAAGATTCTGGAGAAAGTAGGGATGAGATTTGGAACAAATTGCTAAGGAGGGTTCATATATGGGGCCTCAAGAGTTTGTACTTTAATGCTAAGGAAGTTCTGTAATTTCTTTTATGTGCATTAACATCTGTCTGTGCATAGTGGGGAGGATAGGTTTTAGACACATTAAGTGGGAAGCTACATGATATCTGATGTATCTTTCTGACTCTTAAGATTTGGAACTCAGGTATCAGAGGTGGATTGAGCACTAGGTACATGTTAAATGTTTGCAGGGCCACGTGCCATGCTAAAAAATTGGGAAGAAGGCAGTGAGCCTGGAAGTTTCCAAACAGCAGTGTGTACTACATGAACTGTTCAGGACAGTGTGCAGTAGAAGCAGTGCTTGACTACTTGTGCAATGGTCCTTTCCCAAGCTGAGAACCAGGTGCTGCAGCCTTGTGTGATGCCAGCAGCCTCCCTCCATGGTGTGCCAATCTCATGCCAGCTAAGAGGAAAAGACTGCAAGTCAAGAGCTGTGACCTTACATGACACTGAATCAAGCAGGGATGGGAACAGAATCCAGGTTGCTGACAACATGTTTAGTGTTTTAGGCATCCATTTTTTACATCATGGGTTTCAGAAGCGTAATGGTTGGAGCTTTTAAAATGCATAAAATAGAGGATGGTATTTGTCCCTCCCTAGTAAACTTCATTTGTGCCTTTGCCTTGTCAGAATACTGAATATAATTCGAACCCCGAGGTTCAGGAAGTGAGGAACTAAGGGCCAGCACAGATCTTAATGTAATCTAAATGCTGCCCAAGGAACTGATTTTACCTGTTGGGACATCCAGTTCAGTAACGTCAGTAACTATAACAAGGAGGTATGAAAAGCTGAGAAAATACATTTTTGTTTGTATTTGCACCTTTCATTGTATGTGCTCCAGCTTCAAGTAGCTGGGAAATACTTTAGCAAAGGCAAGCATAGCTGTTAGCTCACAGCAAGAGCCACTTTTGAGGAAGCAATTGTACCTATTTAAGGATAGGATTTGTTCGGTTGCGCTGAGAGGCAGCCAAGGCTTTCTCCTCACGTGTGTTGCCAGTGATGTGATGAGATGTGACATAACAGCTGGTAGTTTGTGGATGAAATGAGATGTCACAGAGTGAAGGAATTCTCCTATCAAAGGTGGAGGGTTTGTAACATTTAGTGCATCTGAGAACATTTTAATATGTACAGCACAAACATTTGCTGTAGCTCTTGTTTGCTTTAGATGACTAACCCAAAATTGGATGTGGCCCATGGTGGCTGTGCTTTCCTCCTAGGGGGGTTGTAGAGCTTGTAACATGAAATTATAATGTTCTTAAAGAAGGTTTCGGCTGCACTTTGATGCTTCTATTCCCTTAACCTCTTATTCCAGTTTAAGTTGTGAGGATTTTGCTGCCCTTTATGTTTCTGAAGGAGGTTTCTGTGCTTGTAAGGTCTCCAGTTACTTTGTACATTAATTACATTTAATAAATATTTTTTTCAGTATTGTCATGTAACAGATTTTCTGCTTTTTTTAGGCAAGGAAGGCATGTGTGTGGGAGCCCAGTGGTATAACCTTCCCCTGGGATACAGGAAATGCAAATTTTAATTCCCTTGACCTGGAAGACAAGAACAGGAATATTCAGTCAAATCAGGGTTTATTTTGTGTTCATCTACTATTCTGTCTCAGGCAGGGCAATATTAGGTGAATAAGGTATAACAGCTCAGAAATGGAATAGTGCTTCGGTCTTCTCAGCTTTTTGATGTCTGCCTCGTTATGTTTAGTAATGATTGATGTACTTTTCTTACATAAATTCATCTAATGGGAGATCAGTTCTGTCATGTCCTAGAAGGTAGACTCATTTCCTTTCATGAAATAAAAAGGGAAATATTTATGCGAGATTGTATCTGGTGATGTTCAGAGGCTGATTCCAGGCTAGCTTGGCAGTGGTGTACACCTCTTCAGTTCTGAGCTTGGGTCTCCATTGCTTCCTTGGGCATGGGGAGCGGTATAGCTAACAGAGAGTGTGATGGCTGGTTTCTGTGAGAAATGGTGTGACTTAGAATCATAGAATGGTTTGGGTTGGAAGGGACCTTAAAGATCATCTAGTTCCATGCCTTTCTTAAGCCTGAAGGCAGTCCAAGACTACCTTTGTGCCTTCCGCTGACCACCACTTATCTCAATATTTTCTGTGGAGCTTGTTTAAAGGAGCATTGTAAGGAGAGGTGAATCCCAGTATGATTCTGGAAGTTGCAGCCTCACAGCCTTTTTGTACATTTAGCTGTCAGTCATTTATTTTCCTTTCATCATGCTCAGTTGCATTTTGTGCAAGGGAGGTGAAGACTCTGCAGGGTTGCAGAGCCTTTCCCACATAATGAAAGTTTGCAGCCTTTTCCTTGTTGGTGCTGATAGGTCAGCTGTGCTTGGAATGTAAAATTTGACTTCCCGTGAGAATTTTGGACTGTGCTGACCCAGCTTCCCAAATGAGTCCATACGCTGCCCTCAAGATGTCCACTGAAATGCCTGTCCTTAAGGCCTAGCCCCAGGTTCCTGGGATAGTCTGATATTCAACCTTACTGACCTGTGATGGCTGTCTTATAAGACTGCTTACAGGTTGTCTACATCAAGATGCCTAGCTGCACAATACTGCTTCTTTTAAAATGCTTCACATCACTCAGCACAGCTAGAATTAAACCCTTAATAATGTTTTTGTTATTCCTTTCCCAGTGGGATACTGGGTGCCAGCAAATTGCAAAGTAAGCTGAGCCAGTGAAGGAGTTTTGGAATACTTGCAGAGTCTTCTTTTGGAGATGAGAGACCTGAGCTCTCTGGGATTTGCTGGGTTTGCGAAGCACTTGCTCATGTTAGCTAAAAGCCTGAAATACATTGCTCTCTTCCTTTTGTCACACAACCTTCCTCCACTATCTCTACAAAAAGGCTTTCATGCAATCTGGCATGTCAGCTGTTGCCTTTGTGCATTGTATTGGGTCTGGGATAAAGCATTAAGCTCTTCAGCCCTGGAGCTTTATAGTATGTCATGGATGCTGATGGTGCTCTGGTTAAGAAAAAAGCAACCAAACAAACTTACAATTAACAATAACTAAGCAGATTTGGGAACTGTGAGTTCTTACAAGTAGCTGCATTTTTTAAAGGTTTTCCTATTCTTTCCCCTTTTAAAGCTGTTCATCTTGGAACTTTCACTATGGAAAACTGCATTGTTAGGAAACAGAATTGTGTGTAGGTCTCAGTAGTACAAGATTTATCTTCAGAAAGCCAATTAGTGCTTGAAGTAGAAGCTAATCTACTTCACAAGTGTAATTTGTCTTACAAACAGCAGCAAGCAACCATGCTGCAGAGTACCAGCTTAAGAAAAAGCAAGTCTAGTTTGTTTCTATACATCTGTTCTGTATGTTTCTATTTCTAGAGGCTTTTTCCACTAACCTAATGTGTGTGTCAGTCTGAACACTGTGTGGAGACAGTACAATGCTGCAGCATTGCTCCTCCAGGGAGAGGGCTTAATCAGCCCTAGGGTGAGTTGTTAAATTAGGGAGGTGACAGACTGTAGAAAAAAAGCAAAGATGTGAAATCTTCGAAAAGAAGAATGTGACTCTACCTTCTGTAGGGGAGAGGTTCTGTTACACACTGTTAGCAATAGATAAATAGAAAGCAATTCTGTTATGTTATGAGCTATGAGTTGTTGGAGTGAGCAGTTAGAAACCAAACTCACATGGACTCTCCAAAGTATGGAACAAAACTGAAATCAACTGTACCATAAATAGAGCACCAGGGTGCTGACAGAACTTCCCCAGTGCAGATCAGTAGTAAGATCATGATTTATCCTCTTGAGAAATACAGTTTGTGCATTAGTATGCTTGAGTTTTACTGAAAACTCTGTTGTTTTAGGCATGAACTAGCAAGGCAGTGTTGGCACTGTAAGTGTAACGTGCCCTCTGACTGCAATTCTATTTTCAAACACAACTTAGAACCGACTACAGGTGTCAGTGTGGGCACTGAGCATCTTTACTTGTGGCAGCTTATGTATCTCATTTCGAGGAGGGCCAAAAGCTGCAGCTGAGGCACAGGATGTAAAAATGAAGATACTCTAGCTCTGGCTGTAATCAGCATGCTGTCAAGTTGTACCATCAGCCTTTGGGGGCAGAGGGGAGGAAAAAATGGAAAATTGAGTGCTATTGAGCTGAAAATGGAAGTTGATGCATAGGTTGATTCTGTGTGTTTGTTCTTCATTGACAGGCTGATGACACCTGGCAGTGAAATTCGATTTGTACATAAGCTCATGGGTCTGGTGCCAGGCTGGGGAGGAGGTACACGGCTGGTGCAGATCATCGGCAGCAGGGCTGCCCTGCAGCTCCTCAGTGGAGCTACCAGGGTGGATCCCGAGAGGGCTTTGCACCTTGGGCTCTCAGAGGAGACACTCTCATCCTCAGATGAAGCTGAAGCGTTAGAAGAAGCCCGAGCCTGGCTAAGTCAGTACACAGAGGGTCCAGCCAGCGTGATTCGGGCTGCAAAAGAGGTGGTGGCAGTGGGAAGAGAACTACCGCTGGAAGCAGCCCTACGGACAGAGAAGGACATTTTTGGAACTCTGTGGGGTGGGCCTGCCAATTTGCAGGCACTGTCTAGAAGACCAAAACATAAATGACCGTCAGTGCATAAGAAATGTTCCTGACCTTTTTGCAAACAACGCTTTCGCTAAAGCAGGCATTTAACTGAATCATTTAAGGTCTTCATCATTTAAACTGACATTAACATTTCCATCGCTCACATCAGGCAGACATATTTGGTGTACAACCACATAGAAATCCCCTGCAGATTCTTTGCTGTCCTAATCATTCACTGAATGGAGATTAGTGAAATTAGTATGTAAAGGTAAATACAGTTCTGAGGATAGAGCTATAATTCTGCTGGAATGAAGCTGAAGATTATTTTCTTCAGAGTTAATTTTGTTTTTCTAACTGCTATGGAAATAAATTGCTTGAAAGGTATGAGGTGTATTTATTTGCAGAACAGGTGCATCTAAAGCTGTAGAATATGAGTTTCCCAATATGGGACTAGTGTCTTTAAACAGCTTGGAAGCGATGGTAACTGTTGAGAGGATAGCTTTTGTTTTTTTCATTGTCAGTCAGTTCTTTTTATAATTGATGAGAAAGTATCCAAGGATACTTAAATTTTAATTATTTTTACAGGAGAAGCTCTAAGTTACTGAGGAGTTTATAGCCCTCGTTCACTGACGGTGATTCAGGTCTTTAAATGCATTTAGGTGCCATCTGACTGTTTGAAGAGTCAACTGCCTACATCTGCATCTGCACATTCCCATAGCCTCCACCTGTGCTGCTGAGCATGTAGAAAGCTGCTGACCTCATTCTTTACAGAGAATCTAGCTGGAATCTTGGAAGCCCATGATGTACCATGCATCCAAATGGGATATCCTTGACTGACTGAGTGGTCTGAGTACTCTAGCATTCTGGAAGGATGTATGGATCTGTCTACATCTTTCTTCAGATATTTTTACTGGTAGAGTGCATTTGGGCTGACCAGATTTGGCACTCCACCTCCAATTCATGCCGGTGACTGTCCAAGTAACTAGATAACTCAGTGGGGAGGGTTTTCCTTTTAGAAATCAGAAAATTTGACACTGAGTCCCTACTTTGGTAGATGAATCTCAAAATGAAACAGGGAAGTCCCTCTCTGGATTTTTTGTAGGCCCTTTTTAGATACTGGAAGGCTGCTCTAAGGTCTTCCTGGAGCTGTCTCTTCTCCAGCCTGAATAAGCCCAACTCAGCCTGTCTTTATAGGAGAAGAACTCCAGTCCTCTGATCATCTTCACAGCCCTCCTCTGGACTCACTTGAGCAGGTCCACATCCTTCTCATGCTAGGGGACCCAGAGCTGAATACGGTACTGCAGGTGAGGTCTCATGAGAGAGGAGTATGACTTCTACAGTGTGGCAGGATTCTGCAGCTGCAGAGCACGGGGTAACTGTACATATGTTTAAGGATCTTGGGGCAGATCAATGATGGGAATTAGGCCTGGACTGCCTGTTAAGATTCTGCAGCTTTTGAGCAGATGCTCTGCTCTGCTGCGTATGTTTCACTATATGGCTTTCACAGTGGGGAGTGTGTGTAGCCTGAAGCAACCAAAAGAAATGCTTGGGAAAGGGATGTGTTTTGAGTTGGCACCTCATGGAGGGTAAGGCACTTACTCCGCACTGTTGATCCTGTCTGTCTGTTTGCCTTCACACGTGAAGCTGTTGCTGGGGGAAGATTTCAAACCTCTCTTCTCCAGAAATAAAGTTGTTTTCACTTCCAGGTTAAAGTGACACAAATGGGAACATGGGGAGAGGGTAGTGTTATGGTTTGTGCCTCTTCCCCCCACAAGCCCTTTTTTATCCAGCAGTTGTCAGTCCCCTGTGCAGCTAGATTCTTTCCTGTGTACTCTGAAGGACTTCAAACTCATTACTTCTGAAGTACGGATGTTTTAATATAGTCAGGCAGTACCTGACTGTTTAGTAATGAACTTTTCTGCTTTTCATGAAGTTCCTCAAGACTCATGAGGGATTCCAGACTGCTAGCATCACTGAACCTTCACAGCATGTTCCAATCTGTGCTGACTTCTTGAAGCAACAGCCCATTGCTGTGGGTCAAAAAAATTTTGCTTTAAAGGGCAACTGCTTATGTCTTTGCTAGTAACAAATTTGCCTTTACTAATACTGTGATTGTGTTTATAAAGTGGATGTAAAAATTGCTTAGAACCTGAGCAAGACCCTTGAATTTTTAATTATTCTTCAGGTGCCAGGCTGTAAGGCTCATTAGTATATTCTGTGCATTGGGTGATACACATTTGAAAGGGAATTTGTAGCAGAAAAGAAGAATCTGTTTTACTTGCATGTTGTGAATTAGACCTGTGTGCCAGTAAGTGAAACTCAGTATGTACATCCATTGGGGACCTCTTTCTGTTTCAATTTGTAGACAGTGAGCTTAATTCTCATTTCAGTAAATCCATTTCCCCAGCCATCCTCTCCAATTTGTATCAAAGGCCGACGTTTGCTTCTGAGAACAGGACAAATAATTAAAAAGTACTGGGTAAGACACTTTCAGAAAAGTTTCAGAAAAGGCTACAGAAACTCATTTTGTTGGGATCACAAATACACCAAACTTAGCTACAGGAGAGTCTGAAGATAACTACAGGTGTTTGTTTTGATCAAGGATTTTGACAGCAGCCTAATCCCATATTCTCTGGTTTCTTTTCTGTTTCAAAAGCAAGTACACCCCTTCATACAAAAACCCACCTAAATTACCATGAGTGCTAACTTGAGAGCTACAGACTGAGATAAAATAGAATCCCATTTTACCAATTTCAATCCAAAATGCTTTATTTCATTGAATACTTTCTTATCATCTTAAAACAACAAATACTGTAACCAGAAGGTGATAAGCATTTTTATTGTCTTCACAATTATTAGACTCCCAAGCTTCATCTCTTTGTTGTCCTCCAGAAATGGCCTAAAACAAAACAAGCACTAAATACACAAAATAAATTAGAAACTTCAAAACTGATACTCCCAGTCTCTAATTAAATGGTGTGCTAGCTTTTGTATTTCCTAAGGGCTAGTCTGCCAGCTCTCTCCTCAGCAAACTAGGTTTCCTACTACGTTGTGAAATGTGTTGTGTTCCCTTGCCTCTGTGTACTGTGACAGCCCGAATGTTTAATGGTGGTGTGGATTCAGCATTGTGTCTTTAAAGGTTGGATACTTTTTTTAAAGGAGATCACTTTTAGCAATATAGATATTTTATCATATTTGCTGCTGACAGAAATACACTTGCAAAATGGGCAATCCAGGTAAGCTAGGTGTTCCTGCTGAATGCTCAGTTCACTATGTCATTTTTTTTACTGTGACACAGGATTCCTGTATTTGTAGTTCTCTCTTCTGGAAATTAAGAGATGCCATAGATTTAACAGTATCTTAATTTCCCTCCTTCATTTTATTCTGTTCTACTGTGCATTTCTCTAGCTATGCTATACAATTTGAAATCCACTTAATGCATGGCGTCACAGAATACCACGTAATGCAGTGTGGCTGTGGCTTATCTAATATTGACAGAGAACACACTTCCTGCTGAAGGGAATGTTTAAATATAAGATGGGAATTACCGGTTACTACTTTTTCCTGGCTTGATCTGGGGAGTGCATTTGCCACTCCAATAATTGGCTATTAAGCTCTCACCAGCCTTACTTTAACTAATTTTAGTACTTCACAGCCAGCAGGAGCCAAAAGCAGCATCATGGGTGTTTGGCCAAACAGAGGTCCACCTCCGTACTTTGGCCAAGAACCCTCAAGGATGATCACTGATAAAATTATTTGTAGGCTGTTTGGGCTGAGAATCCTGGAATTAAGTATATAGAGCCAGTCAAGTTCTTGTATTTTGTTTCTTGCTTTCTTCAGCAGCAGATATCCTCAGATTAAGTAAAATGTGTGGATATAGCAGAGGTGGCATTACTGAAGGGTTCTGCAGCACAAAGTCAGACTTTGATTAGGGCCACTAATGTGTGCTAACTCAGAACAAAGAAATGACAGCTGGCAACTAACAGATAGAAGCAAAAATATTATATCCTGTTTCCTTCTGAAGTCCATTTTATTGGCTTATTCCCTTATAGAACTGGAAGATGACAGTAAAACTGTGATCAAGAGCATACATTCCCTGACAAGAAAGAAGGAAATCTTCCTTATTTCCACCCTAATCTCCTCTGCACTCTCCTTTGTTCACTGTTTGACCCACTGATCTTACCTGCAGGCAAAGGACACAAACTGGAGGTCTGGTACAGCTTTGCCCAAGATCAGACACACCAGCCATCATTACAGTAAGGAGAACATTTCAGAAGTTTAATTTTATCACTTATAAAAAAACAGCCCTTTTAATTCCCTTCAAATGGTTATTTGCCAACAGCAACTTTTGTCTGAAGACATGTAGTACCTATGTATGAGCTACTGTCCCTTTCTATGCAGGGATACATGTACTCACAATTGCAGATTAATTAGGTCTACTTTAAAGACTGAGTTCAGAATCAGCTAATGCTGTTTCCCACTTTGAAAAAAAAATTTAAACCAACTGCTACCAACACAAAGACAAGCTGTGCTTTTCAATCTTCTCCAATACATAGAACACAGTTTGTTGAAACGCATCTCCTAGATTGCTAATACAAGTACAAAACTACCTTTCCTGCACTGCCCTAGTTTTGTTATGAAGAACAGATGAACAGCAATATAGTCCTTAACATCTGTGTTCTTTGTTACAGGGTCAAGTCTGATAACTTGCTCTTTTACTTCAACGTAATGTTGTTGAAGTAGGCTGTGTGGCACTTCTACCTGCTGTAGGAGTGAAGCAAGCTAACCAGCTCTTCAGATGAGAGACAAGTGTTAAGCCTGTACCAGCATTAAGCCTGCAACTCATGATTTTTCAGCAGAAAGACATACAGTGTTGTGTTTGACAGGCAGCCAGTCTGGGATGCAAGAAAGTGAAGATACCACTCAGAGCAAGTCCTCCCTTGTGGCAAATACTGGAAGCTGGTTTATGATAATTTCCTTTAAAGTTCTTCCAGTGAGGCTCAATTAAACTGGAGACATATCGGAGATTGTTACTGATAAAATGTAGTTTTATTAAATTATAAATTCTGTAACAAAAACAAGACAGATCAAGAAAGACCTCAAAAACAAACCTACAAGGACTAGATGGCAAAGCCAATGAAAATGCCATGAAGAGTGTATAGGTAAGAATTTGCAACAGAAGTTAACAGCTTTTTTACATTTCCATTGAAGAAAGGTAAATGATTGCTCTTGTCTAGTAAAAACACATTTTTAACTCCAAGCTCACATCTATTTTCTCACATTAAATTAAGCTTCTTGCTCATACCCAACATCTTGCCTTCTCCCACATTGCTTTAATGTTCTTTTCCTACACCAATCCATGCAGAAAGTAGTAAGACACTTAATGCAACAGTCAGATAATGAAGACAATTCAAGTTGTACAGTAGATAATACATTGGCCAAAAAGGGATTGAGTATCTCCAAGGGGAAAATGCTACAAAATAAACACAAGACATTTTCAAGAAAACTGGGCATTGCTAAGCAGCTTTCAAACCATTAAACAGGACAACCCAGTTTCCTACAGTTAATAGTCTTCCAGCTGAGACATGTTAAGAGACTTAAGTTAAACAGGCCAAATCTGTTTCTCCCCTTCACCCCACCTCCCCACCAAACACACTGCTAGGTTTGAGTGCAATGCCAACGTGGACAGAAAATTTACAGATACAGGACTGAGTTTTTAATCACATGGCTCTAAATTTAAACTTCAGTGACTGTGCACTGTCCATCTGGCCTTCTAGATCTTACACTTGTGTTTGCCACCCCACCCCCTGCCACTGGTCTATCCGCTCCCAACTGGCTTGCGCTTGCATTCAAGTGTCTCTGCTGGACAGAGGACAGGTGCTGCTGAAGGTGGGCAGATGCATCCTCACTATCACTGCTAGCATCCGATTCGGTCTCCTCAACAGAGGTGTCAGGGGCTGGCACCCTACCAGAAGATGATGACTCATGGTCTTCTTCTCCCTCTCCCCTGTGACTCCTTTCAGCCATACTGTCTTCATTTATTTGCAAGTGGGCAAAAGAGTTCTCTAGGGAATTGCTCACATCAGGTGATGGCGTTGAAGGACTCATCAGTTGACCATCTAGTGATGGCAGGGGCCTAGCAGAAATGGATGCTAGAGGCTGCCCAGCTGCAGCCCCCAGAGTTGGTGTGCTGTCTGCACCATCAGCGGAGCTCTCTCTTGCCAGGTTGACAGTGTTAGCGTCACAGTCCAACCTCAACCCAGCCACTCCCTTCTTTGGTATATCTATTATGTCCCGTTTTATTTTTCTGCGGCGTCCGTGCTCATTTCTCCTATACTGAACCATATTTTCAAGGTCTGCTACGTATAAAAACCCAGCAATTAGCATTTCAGTGCTCTTTTTACCCTTGGAAAAGGCATCTTCCAGCTCTCTGCTGGTACGTTCATCGTACTGCCACCAACCATTTCTACCTTCATAGTACCAGGCATATTCTCCATTGCCTCTGCTTGCTGCTTTGAGTTCTTCTGGTGACAATAAGGTTGGCTTGTCAAGAAAATCCTCTGGGATCTCCTGACGGCAAAGTGCACATCGTTTCCCAAGCCAAGAAGCTCCCTTCACACACAGATAGCAGAAAACATGTTTACAAGGCAGACTTACTGGATGCACACACGTTTGCAGACAGATAGCACATTCAGGGACTGTTAGGGAAGGTGCTGCATTAGCACATGACTCATTCGTCTTCCTGTTTGTGGGAAGCATGTTGATTGAATGATCTATTTCACCACAGCCAGCCATCCTGCAAAGGATCAAAGATAGATTTCAATCAGTTTACCTAAAGTGGTACCTTACATCACCTTTGACCTCAACACACACATAATGAGATGCTCACCTTAAATTAAGGTAAGTAATCATTTATGAAGCTCAACTAAAAGAAACTGACAGGTTAACATTCTGCTTCCTCAGCTGACAGACTAGAGTACTGGGAAAATTTATTTTGCTAATCACCAATCTATCTGTTTAATTTTCAGCATGTTATCATGTCAAATTAGAAAATGAATTTTGGAATTTCCTCTGTTCTTTCTCTTAACTATGATTAATGAACCTTCAGTCAGACAGCTACTTTGGAGCATCCTCAGGAAATTTAAAGAAGCTCGGTTCTTCCCTCAAGAGGTGATCTAGCTGCAAACACTGAACTTAAAACATTATCTCTCTTCACAGTACTGGTGATCATCTGTTTGATTAAGGGACTGCCTGAACAGTACCTCATACTAGGTTTCCACAGTAGCAAATATACCTGGCATCAGCATGCAGCTGAAGTATTCCCCCACTCTGTTTCTTAGTCCCTGTGCACCAGTATACCATCCCTCACACTGAGCTCAGAACAACCACAGGGCTGCAGAAAGAACCAGACTTGAAAAATTAGTTGGGTTTTGGGCTTTTTTTTTTTGTTTGGTTTGGTTTCTCTCCCAAAAAATACCCAGGGTTCCTTTTTCCTAAACATCAAGTGAACTCCCTGATATAGATGATTTGATTGGTGTGTGAAGATGCTGCCTCTACCTTCTCTGGCCATATCATATTTCTGTATTAGAGATGATTTTGTAACCAACTGTAAGAGAGAAGGGAATGCAAAACTCTGTCACTTTGGTATTGTGTAGGATTTCAGTAGTTGAAAAATTCTGAATATGCAAATGCCTTCTCAACTATATTTTTGCCATGGTAATCTTTCACAGTCTGTTTCATGGTAACTCGCCTTTTATGTTCTTATTTTATTATTTATTAGCAAACCAAACACCACATATGAAATGAGGGAGAAGAATGGGCTTTGGGAGATGGAGCCCCAAAAGCTGCCTTTTCTCACTTAAATCCCCAAGGAACTTTGAGGCTGATATTCAGCAAACCAAACTTTCAGCAAAACTTGTCTTTGTTGTACAAGCAGCTAGGAATAGTTAATGCAAAGCTACCACAGGCATGTGGGCCAAAAGGGACCTTTTGAGATCATGCAGACTAGTCTCCAGCTTCACATGGCACTACCACCAAACTAGACAAGATCAGCCACAGATTTGTCTAGCTGACTTTTTTGAAGCCTGCAAGGATGGAGATACCAAAACCTCCCTGGATGGCCTATTCTAATGTTACACACATTTCTAGCAGAAAGTGTTACCTCAACAGAAAATGTTTCATGTTACTGCTAAAGCCTCTGCTGCTTTAAACATCTTAGAATACATATAAAAAAAAAAAAGCTTCAGTCAGTTCCTGTATTTATCTTTGCAATAATGTATTAAGTGCTATTTACTTAAAAAATGTATTTCTGTATGCTGTCTGTTCCCTTCTATCACTATAATTTCCTCTCCTAAGACCAATGCCTCTTTAATCTATTTTTTATCAAATCATTCTTCTAAAAGCTTTACCACTTAAATATTTTTTCCTGAAGTAGCATGTAATTGTATCTACCTACGTTTCAGTTTCATATCTCAATTTCTTTCTCTGAGATTAAAGACAAATCTGGATACTAGTTCTTAAATCAGCATGACAGATACAGACATGGCACTACCTACCACCCAGTAACTGTCTTTTTACTGTACAGTACACATCTATCTGTGAGATCCATGCTAACAAGGTGGTGAATAAGTTGCTTTCTGGGAGCCTCACACTTTTAAGGTTATATTTTGTAACAGAATTTTGCACTAAAACTAGTGTTTTATAATGAGAAACTTATTAGAAAAAGGGGGGAAGAAAAGCTATTGAGATTTCAGAATATGCCCACAAATACAACCTAACCATATCTCACAAAAGAGCTGAAAGAGAAATCCATGTATTGATCAATTTGTGCTAACCATGGCTGAGGTAAAGGATCTGAATTTTCAAGTGCTCTCGTAATGAGATACTACTGTGCAAAAAGGCACAGCAGCAGATTTTTACTGCCATGGCACAGTTTTACGAAAGGCTGCTTTTCCCTGAATACACTTCATAAGGTTATCCTTTTCAGACTCAGAAGATTAAAACAACCCGTAGATAAGTAACTTCTATACAAGTCACGTACCATAATTAAGATTTTGGAGGGGATTAAAATGCACTGTTTGGATTATAAATGCAACACATTTTGACAAACCAAATTCTGACAGCATAAACTGACTTATTAGTAAACTAAAAGCAGAGTGAAAGTTCTCACCTGTTTACTGAAAGCACAAAAATGCTAACATTTGAACTGTGCTCAATAGCTCACCCACTAATTTCAGAGTTCTTACTAGATTTCTTTCTAGAGCAAGACAATAATGCAGGTTATGAAAGAAAAGGAGTAAATACCTTATCTTGAAATTTCTATGTATTTTTAATCACTCTGAGAAAAATGTTAGGTGTAAAATGAATACAGCTGGAGGACAAAACCCTTATCTCTGAACAAGTGCTAACCAGCAACATAAAACTCCTAAAAGATAAGCACAACTGCAGTTGAATGTGCTCAGAATGCAGGACAATTATGCATTTGAGGATTCGTATCAACTAAACTGATACTATCTCACTTTTTGTTTTTAAAGGAAGATCCCAATTAACCCTTTTTTGTTTACCTTTTAAGTATAAAATGTAGGTCACAGAGTATGTTTACGAGCTGTTTTAAGGATGTACATGTAGATTTTTACTGAAGAGATAGCCCTTCAGAAAGAAGGAAAACCATCCAGGACTACTACTCTGCTATGTTACAGCTGCGGAAGCACTTTCATTGCAACTAACCACAGAATATTTTTCCTGAAATTAACAGTAACCTGTAATAAGGTTTAATCAAAAAAGGCTTCATATTAGAACTGTTCTCAGTTAAGGTCTGGTTTTTGGAGGGTGGGGTTCCCTTAAGTCACTTCTGGCAAAAGAGAAAATTACATTATTGAATAATGGAGGCTAAAAATTAATCAAACTCAAGGACAAGTTCTAAAAATAATTTTATGCGAAGTATTTAAATCCTCAATTCAGGTACAAGGTACAGCCAACTGAGAATGAGCTAGGCCACAATCTTACCAGATCCCACCTCTCTATTATCCTTCTGTAGGTGTTTCTTTAATTATTAGTATTATTATTTAATATTAGACATAATATTTAATATTAATACTAAATACTTAGTATTTAATTTGTAGTTTAGGGTGCACAGCCTAGAGCGCCTTCATCAACACACAAAGCATGGAAGAGGTGATGTATTAAATTATATGAAAAGACCCCAGGCTTTTCAGGACTGTACTAGAAGAAAAAGTAAATTCCCACAAAACCACCCCAGAATTGCATAATTTTTCAAACTCAAGGTCAAATTCTAGCTGCAATTAAGCAGTCTGCCAAGGAGCTGACACATGTAAGTACATTAACAAGACAACAGCTTACGTTTTCTGAATAATTTTTACTGAAGCATGCTACAAGACCAAAACGTCCTCTCTTCAGATGTCTCCAGCTAGGATGGCAGGTCCTCTTTCCCAGCGTGGCTCATTCCTTACTTGTCCAGGCCAACGGTCCACTACAGTGTTTCAGCTTCTCTGCAAACTAATAGAAAGCAAATAATACCACCATTACAGTGTTGTTCAGAGGTATGAACAAGCAGAATACAATGCCACGGTCCTGTTACAGAGGAGAAACTACTATGCTTTCATTTACCTGAGGCAGGCTATTTTTAATAAATATATCATCATACTTCTGCTTTATTTTTTGCAATAATCAGCTTTGGCCCATAGTTTTGATGTCAATTAATTTGATGTCTGACTTCAGCAAATTATCTTTTCCAAAGTATTACAAAAGGCAGCTATATTTAACTATAATAAGTTAACAGCTCATTTCCATTAAGTGACCATGTGTCGTGGTTTAAGCCTGCCACACAGCACACTCACTGCCCCCCCACCTCCTCCCTCGGCTCCTGGAGGGATGGGGAAGAGAATTGAAAGAATACAACTCCCACAGGTTGAGATAAGAACAGTCTATTAACTAAGGTATAA